>CM075852.1:513470-748889 GCA_037975125.1 Latrodectus hesperus
TATATATATAAAATACAAATGTTTCAAATTTTACTACCATTAGGACTAGTGTTTTTCTGCATGTTAAACTTATCGAATACTTTTATGTCAATTATTTCTGATAAACACCAATAATGCTAATTATTTTTCACTGAAGAATATAATTAAAATATAATTAAAGGAGAAATAACTATTAATTAATTAGCAGAAAATCTCTAAAAAAATCAAACAAGGGACTTTAAAAATACCACATTCTTCTCGAATTGTAATTGTTTAAAACAATATATTATAATTTGTTTTTAATTTAGAGAAGCACATTTAAATTTTATAATTTTTTTTCTTTTTTTAGGGTGAAATCAGAAAAAAATAGAGTATTTAGTATAAACTAAAATTCTTATGTAATTGAAATGTCTATTTTCCCTTTAAATTCAAGTAAAAGGGAAGACTAAAGATATAAAGAAAAATGTTCTTACGTAATATTTGGATTCCGCTTTTTAAAATTCTTGTGAATCATCAAAAATGTACTTTCTATAAGAAATAAATTTAGGCTGCATCAGTTTATTTTATATGAGACATACATTTTTTTAATATAAATTGGTCATTCTTTAAGTACTTAATTGGAATCTTAACCCAAACCTCTAAGATTATTTTAATTTCGTAAAAGTAACATTTAAAATTGTTCACTACTTAATAAACAAACTCGAAACACAAATGCTGTGTAATCAGAATCGCATATACTTATATTTATCATAATTATTTTACAATTGTAGATCCCATAGAATCTTGAGCTTTCTCAAGCTTTTTTCTATGAAAATCTTTAGCTTCCATTTTTTTTTCGGAAAATGTTTTCAAATTTATCAGAAAAACTTTAAAGTAAGTCAACAGCGTTTTTTTTTCTTTTTCATTGTTAAGATTTCATGCTTTGAAATCAAGTTATGACTAAAAAATTGCTATTCAAAATATTTTATTCGTTAGTAAATACTCCATTCTACATTTCTTCAGACCAAACTCAAACACCTGGTAATAAAGTGTAATTAGGAAAAACTTATTCGTATGATCTATTGTACAATTACTGACTTACAAATGCACATAATAAACCACTTGAGGTTTCTTAATTTTTGATAAATAATTACTCACTTAACTGGCTTTTTCAGTTGCTGATTATTCTGCATAAATTGCTTTGTACAAAAGAATTTGTTAATGCGTATGTAAGATACAATCATCTATTGAAATCTTTTCTAGGAATTTAACTTTAGCTTATATGCATTTCATTTTTCAAATAAAGACTAAATTTTTTCTGCTGAAATTATCTATTAATCAACATCATTCATTTTTCAAACATTTTTTATGAAATTCATTTATTTAGTTTATAATGTTACAAGAATATTCCCCAAAACAGAACCAAATTATAGAGAAAACTTACGTATACCCATCAAGATTAATTAGCAAAATTTATTAATGAATAAAAGGATTTTTTAACATACATCTGTATTAGATAAGTAATTATTATCGAATAAACCTTAGTTATTTATTAAATGTGTTTTTTTATGAAAATCTTAGGAAAAATAGTAATTCTGCAAAATGTCACCTGGACATCTCCAATCCAATATTTAACATTCTTCACCAGGTTTTGAGATGCAGATAATGTCATCGAAAATCCTTCAAAATCAAAATAAGCTCTGCTATTTCTGGTAAAAAGTCACGAATGTCCTCTATACGCCTACATATCCTGTCATCTTGTCATCCAATGAGCAGCTTGTTGCATATTTTACCGACGTCCAAAGAGATTGTCCTACATTCGCAAGTATTATGCATTTTGCATTAGAATGAAATGCATTCCGGAATATTCAGCAGTATTGAGGTCTGTAATACAGTATTCCCAAACACGACTATATTTTGTTGGCTTAAAATATTAGAGATTCAAAAATGTGACTTGTTTTGCTAGCAAGTTGTTGTTGCATTTGTAGATGGAATATTATAAAAAAAGTATTGTTGCTTTCATTATTGAAAATAATTTATTTGATCTGATTCAATCAACTGAATGTCTGATGAATATTTATTAAAGCAGATTAACAGTCTGTCCGCAATTTGATTTTTAAAAGTAAGGCTTAATGTTTTTGTAATCCAACTTAGTTTTGCTGAAATATTTAAAATATAAATGAATTTTATAATTATATTTACTTATAATATCAATTAAAAATATTACACAGAGTAGCATCTAAACACTTTCTTGGATTTTACGCCAAATATATTAAACGAAACATTTTATAAGAATGTCCTAATATTTCATGATAGATGAAAATATATTTGGTTTAGGATGTAGTTTTTAAATCATCGTAAGACAGCTTAACATGTGTGGATGTAATCTACTTCAGTTAAAGAAAATAAATTTTAAGAAACATTGAAAATATTACAATATATTTTATTGATCTTAGTATTAAAATATCAATTCATCCTATACTCTAAAATTTATAAAAACCAATAATATTTACTTAATGTTAAATTATGTAAAAATGTTTATGCAAAACAAGACTTCACAAATTTTAGAATTCGAAATAAATTCATAAAGTTAACACTTATCTAGATAAGGAAAGTGTGTAACAAGAAAAGCTAAATTAAGTCGGCAATAAATCTGAGTAAAGTAATAAGAAATAATTACGATAATATTTTTTAAACACAGAAAATGAATAGCTATTGTATTTAGCTAGGAATATTCTTCCCTTATAAAGATATTTAGATAATTTTAACATTGATGGGATAAATATGTTATAATTTTTTAAATGCATTCAGGTAATTCTGATAATTTGATTATGTTTAAATCTTAGTATTGTATTCATTTGAAAATACCAAACAAAAATCATTTTGCTTAAAGTTTGCCAACGATATTATTTCTCTTCACAGTGACAAATTAAAGAACTCACAATTTATTTTATTTTTGACTATCACAAAATATTAAATTTGTTGAAATTAATGAAAGAACTAATAACAAAAATTAAAATTTTCATTACTATCTACTTCGCAAGTGAACCCATGCATCTTTTTATCTTAAGCTTATATGTTATGTTAATTTTTTATACATTAAATCAAAATAAATTTTATATCTTTAAAATAAAATAAAAGTTTCAATTTGAAGAAAATATTTGCGATAGTAATAAGGAAATTAAATTTCTTCTGAAAAAGTGAAAGGTAGCATAAATGAATGAGACAAACAAACTACATGAATTTTTTAATTAATTATCGTGGATATCCAGGAAAAGATTACCTTATAATATGAAAGTTTATAAAACCAGTATTCATTGAAAAAAGCAATTTCGTTACATAAACGAAATTTCTTGTACTTTTCTTTATAATTCTCCCTCATATTTACTTTGGCGCATCTTTATCTGAATCTTGCGCCATAAAACCTAACCAACCATGTTATTTATACATGAGTCACATTTGATAATGAGCTTCATAATTCTCATGTTATATTCTTCGGGTACTAAATCACCAAACCACGTGGTGCGACATCATTTTTCTAATCTTCATCCCTTCCAAGCCTATAAAACCCAGAATTTCTTTCAGATTAGGTAAACAATGAAAATTGTTAGAAGATAGAAATGTCCCCTCCAAATTGACTCGGAAATTCTTGGATTGCGGCAGTAATGTGAAAGGAGCAGAAGCAGTGAAGAAACCCGATTCTATCAGATAGCTTTTATCGCCTCTGTTGTTAAAGGCACGCTGTAATTTCATTAAAATCTCACATAAGACCCTCTTCCACTCTGAGTTTTTCTAAGGATTAGCTTCGATTGCTCTGCCATTTTGACAGAAAACGAAAGGAATATGATATGGAATCTTGAAGCTCGTGATTAGATACTATATTCTTAATGTAGGGAAGTATTACGAAGAGATATGATGGAATTTCATGTATGTAACAATTTTTTTCACAATAAACTTTGCACTTTTTATTTTGTAAAACAAACCGGTCTTTATTTTCTGGATGAATTTTTTAACACCTGTATTTCCGGAACCAGGAATAAGGAAACGGAATTATCTACACATAAAATGGGACAATCGGCTTCAGATCAGAATCCCTGGTCAGTCCATAACTGTGTGTGTCCCAATTATTTTTCTGATTATACCTGAATGTAGCAAGAACGGGTTCATTAACAGAATTCCTCATTCTCAAATTTTGAGTAGAAAATTATAACATAAATAAAACTATCCTCAAACTACATAATGCCCACTGATTTTGGGTTCAGATAAGAGATATTATCAAGTTCAGATATATAAAATTCATTGGCATACAATTAATTTAAAAAGAGACAGTAAAGATTACAAGTTACAGAAACAATATAAATTATTAATTAAGAAGAAATTTCCTTATTTTAAATCTAATATTTCGCTTAATATAAAAATAATTAACACACACTTTTTTTTATTTTATGGATTTGTAACGTTGATAAATTTCTTTGAATAAAGAAATGATTATTGAAAAGGTCTTAAACTAATAATATTGTTTCGTAAATGTAAGATCATTTACTGAAGTAACGAACTCCAGACAATTTATGTAACAACTAAGTGAAGATTGTATTTTGAATCATTTAATAAAATATTCGGATTATTTGATCTTACATTCAAGTTTTTATATTAAATATTCTCCTTGCATTGATGAAAAGGAAACGGATTTATCCTTGGTTTTTATATTCCATTTCTCACTGCAATGTAAGAAAGATTTTTTAACTCTTTTAAATTTATATTTTGAAATTTTAATTAATGACTTTTGGTAAGTAATAATATCAATTATTGCTTACCAAATTCATTTATCAATTATTACTTAATAATATCATTATTAATAAATATTATTATTAATTAATAATATTAATATTAATTATTGCATAATAATATCAATTATTACTTATCAAGCTTTAGCATTTAGCTAAAATTTCTTAAAAATACATAAACTCATTAAATTTACATTTAAAATAATCTTTTTAAAATAAATAAACTTTTAAATTAATTTCTCAATGTATATTACTTCTTAAAACTTTGAAATTACTCGATTAATTGTTCAATAATTATTTACAGTATATCAATAAGACTCTTTAAAAATGAGGGATGCATTGAGAAACGATATCGTTTTTGAAGTACAATATTTTAAATAATATTCTGTCCAATTTTGAACAAAAAAGAGAATTTTTACTTTGCACAGAAATATATTCTGGAATGATTAATTTGATATTTTACAGTATCCTAAATACAATACAGGAAAACACAATTCATCATCTTATATTTTGAAAAGCAATATCTAAGTGGATATCTGAAAAAAGTAATTTCTTTATTCTGAAACCATCCATAAATTCGTAAACTGTGCTGTTTTAAAAGGTTGTAATAAAACATTTTATGTTTGCAAATCGGAAATTTATTATTTTTATTAAAAAATTTATTAACGAAAATTGAAAATTCATGAAGAAATGATCTATTTTTTATGCAAACCACATTATTTTGCTAAATATTGATGATATTTCAATTTTTTTAATAGTAGGATGTCAGTTTATTTCAGACTATTGAAAATTCAGTGAGTGATATAAAAACACGTTTTATTCAGCTGAAATAGTGTATTCCAAATGACTAACATAACGCCAATGCATTCATTTCTTAAAAATCTCAAGCTTCAGATAGTAATGACATTATGTTAAGATAACTCTTAACTATAACACTTACGGAACCTGAGATTGACTTTTAGAAACAGAAAATATTTTAAATTAAGATAGACATAAATGTGAATTTAATTTGTGAGAAATCCAAATGAAAAATATGTGATCATTAACACTATGATGTTAATCAATCAATCAATAAATATTTATGCATGCTTTATTCTCAGTTCTACGGACACAAGAAACTGAAATCAAAAAGTAAATTCCAAATCAAGTAAAACAAAGCACAACTTAATTCTTAAGAAACATTTTGCCATTGATATATGTTATCATGGATTTAATTAGCAATTATAGGACTATGATCGACGATTATCGGTTAAATAACATACACTGAATGATTTTGGCTTTCTCTTCAGAAATATAATATTATCTCTTTTTCAAAAATATAATTTGTATAGTAAGAAGTTTATTAAAGTATAATCATTCACAAAAAGAACAAACATTAAATTCTAGATATTCTTATTTCATAATATTCTCAATAGCTGAAATATATAAGATAATGAACTTCCTATCCTCAAGAAAAGGAAGGTGCTTTTTCATAAATTTCTTTTCGGTCAATTTACAGTTCCCATCATTTCGTTCCTGAAATACTATTCTTTCCAGGCGATAAATTTAGACTTGTTGAAAACTAACGTTGGCTCTATTTCAAAGTTGTCTATGAAAAGAGTTATTTCACTTTTAGAAAAAAATGTTTCAACTAAAACAACTAAGCTGGAATTTCGGCATGTGCAACTAACTGCTGCAGGATATTTTTGAACAGCACTTGAACAAAGTGTATCTGACATACAGAGCAATTCTTATGGATAGATTGGGTGATATTCTTTTCGAATTCCAGAAATATTCCTAAAGAAAAACATATTTTTCTTGTAGCTTAAAGCTGCTCAACTTATTGCGTTAAATATTTTAAAATAAAATCTTTGAAATATATTTGATAACTATGATTTGAGAGATTTCGAGTAAAATATGGAAGGTACTTTTTCTGTATTTTTTTAATTTATAATACTATAACCCATATTTCTTTGAAAAAAACTTGATCTGTATTTATCCTCTAATTTTTTTATTTTTTATTTTTTAATTTGTTATTTCAAAATTTAAGAAACTTTTTCCTTAAACTAAATTATTCTAATAACATAAATGCAGAATTCTATTCCAGTCATTTAATTTGTAACAAATTTTAAAATAAAATAATTTTTTATTAACTTATAAATTGTTATTAACATTTCAAATAAATAATAATTTTAAAATATAAATTTGAAATTTATAATAATTTTAAAATATAAATTTGAAATTAATAATAATTTTAATTTTATTAAAATGTCAAAGTTTTACATTAAAGTAAAAGTTAATCCTTCCATATATATTTATCAACTTTGGAATAATGTCAATTACCCTTATAAATTTTCATATTGAGAAATAGTTGTTAAATATTATATTTTCTCAATACTTTTTAAGTCAGGCAATCCTAATTTTTTTTAATTTAAAATTTTTTTAAATAATTTTATTAATTTATCAGTAATTTTATTATTTTACTTTTTTATTTTTAATTTTTTAAAATTTTTTATCATTATATTTTTTACACCTTTAATATATATATATATATATATATATAATTTATGTATATATATATATATATTTATATTATATAAAAAAAATATAATTAAAAAATAATAGTTAATAATTAATTCATAAAAACTTTAAAAAATTTAATTATTATGCACATTTTTCCTGATATTTGGTAACACTGCATTTGTGGGAGATATAGTTTTTCCTATAAGCCAACATTTACAAACTATATATGAAGTGATAAAATATTACTATTTTGGAGAATAGCATTTTATTGTTCACGCACTTCGTGTTTCCAGCTTCAGTATGCCTCGAAAACGAAACGAGTATCATTTGAGCTTATTGCCTACCTGAGTTGCATCAAGAAAGAATTGCTAGCTAAAGAGATAACAAATGTTTCGATAAAGAAATCGGCTATCCTGTAAGATGATTCATGAATAATACTGTGGTTCCTCAAAGGTTATTTCAAGCTTACAGTCATGCTGATAGACCTATTATTTGCGCTACATTAATGATGCGTTCCGTCTCGTCCAATAGAATGAATATATTCTTTCTGAAGAATACTGTCTGTAGCACAACAATCAATGTGTAGACGAACATTCGATATCAATAACAGTATAGTGAAATGCCTGAAAGTTTACTTCAGTAATTTTAGACTCTTAACCAAAGAAATTATTAAAGGTGCAATAAATGAGAGAAAAAGAATAATCTGAATAAGATAATATTGTGCTTTTTGCAATAAAACTACTAACAAACTATTCTTCAAGGATTCACACACCAAATACTTTTGATTACTTATGGAGGAACAATTTTACTGCTTTCATATTCTTATTTTTCTCGGTTGTTATTCTTTCGATGGCAAACAATGCCAAATGTATGTGGAATATGTGACTAATACTCAGTTTCACAGGAAATAGGAGAACATAATTGAAATAAGTAATTAAGCGAGTCATAACGTAAATAATGTAATATTCTTTAAGGAATATACGACAGTTTTAAAATGTAAAAATACGAAATAATGGTGAAATAAGTAGGCAAAGCTAAATTATTCTTTTTTGTTAGAAAATTTTTAAAAAAGGTATGTAGATTTTCGCTAAAACAAATAAGAAATGTTAACATTTAATTGTTTCATCTTTTTGTCTGAAATTATCGAAAAGAAAAAAAGAAGAGTATATCAGCTAAAAGTTAAGAATTACCTAATTTTTATGATATGAGGCTTGATCTAACCAAAAAGAAAGGGATAACAAGCAATTAAATCGAAGAAGTTAAAAAAGGGGGAAATGAAAAGAAGATTTAAAAAAAAGGAGAAAAATTAGAGAAAACGAATAAGTGTTCATTATACAAAACATAAGATTTGTTTTCATAGTTGATAATGAAAAGGAATGAGGAGGCCAGATTTAAAAATACCTATTATTAATTATTTAAATACCTATTAAAAATACAGATTTAAAAATACCTATTCAAGATTATTAGAATATATTTTATTGATTTGATATAAATAAAATTCAAGACAGATATGATCAGACCCAAAGATTAGACATCTTTTTTGACTTGATAAATGAAAGTAAACAACCAGAATGAAGGATATACATGAAAGAATATTAGTCTTTTTCTGTCGAGAAGAACTCAGAGAAGGAATGTGAATAAATCAAGATGTCTAAAAGAGAGAAGATGCAACCAAAGAAAATTCAATGAATTTTTATGAGGTGTCAAAGATGGAATAAGCAACATATTGAAAAGTTGCTACACTTTTTCGAAAATTTCAGTACTTCAATTCTGGTGATAGAAATAATTTTTTTTTTCCAAACACCTCTAGCCAAGTATTTTGTTTTTATGTATCAATATGTTTATGTACATAAGATTTTATTTTAACCAATCATATTTTTATTTATAATCATTATTTCTCTGAATTTTATCACCAATTAAAATAACAAAATATATTCTTTTGCTCGGTAATAACACAAGTTCTGCTGTTGAATTGATTCTATAAAAGGGCACCTTATTTAAATATATCTTCAGTGCTACACATTGAAGTTGTCTAGTAAGTCTAGGGTAAAAAAATATGAAATTTCCAATATTAATTATAATTCGATAAATGAAGAGAAATTAAAAATATCTTAACTACTAAGATTATTGCAAAATAAGATGGACTTCAATGTGGGCTTTTACTAAGAAATTTTCAAATTTATCAGCATAAACTATAAAACCCAAATACACATATTAATGTTTCTCAAAACTTTATTACTGAATAAGAAACTATTTAAACAAAAATTATTCTCATAAAAAATAAAAATACTGATGATTATACCTTACTTTTATTATAACTGAAAATGAACTAGACTTACTACCCTTTAAAACACTATTTTTTTAAGAATACATTCTATCTTAATAATTTTAAATTAAAATAAAGTCTCAAAATTCATTAACTTTTGATGATGGTATTTTAATGTTAAAGATGCAGAAAAATTTTGTGTTTAAAAATCATTTATGTCAACTATTAATTAATGAGATTTTTGCTCTTTTAATATTAAAAAAGATTTTAGTTAACGAATATACTTCTAAAAATACCCATATATATGTGAAAAACTAATTGTAACAAAATTAAAGTTGAATTGTTAATTAAATTCATGAAGATGTTAGTCTTTCATACTAGAAAGTAATTATAATATGCAAATCATAATATACACATTATAAAGTTTATTTACGCATTGTAAAGTGAAAATGGTACTTATTTATACGATATTCTTTCAATTAATTTAAATTGTGTTAATGTCATGTTTTAAATATTTCTTTTAAAATAATGAATGCCATAATTGGAATATTTAATTCAATATATGGCAAAAAATGGCATATTTAATTCAATACATAACAGAAAATATTAATTTCTGGTTATATAGTTTCTCATCATCCTCCAAAAAATTTTAATTAGAAATTGCACTCTCCTCATTTAATTAGAATAATTAAAGTAATTTTCCTATAAATTCTATTTTAACATTTTACAAATTTAATCATTAAATTAAGCTATGATTAATGTTTTAAGTAAATAAATTTATTATTCTTAAATAAAGAATAAAATAACAAATTTTTAAAATATTCTGATTTGTAATGTTATGTTTATAAGCATTTATACAGTATGAAAGTTAATGAATTTGAGATACAATTAATAGACATGGTGTGTTGATTTCTTTGTTAAGTTCCTTTACCAGAAAACCATATGCCTATTGACTATGGCTACAGTTATCCCATGCTGAGAATTTAATTTTATATTTACAAAAAAAAAATCTAGAAAATTAAAATATTTTATTTATTTCATATAATATGTAACATTAAAACTTTTAATATAGTTTATTTGGGAAGAAAACATCTTAAAATGTTGTATTTAATTGAAATATATATATATATATATATATATATATATATATATATATATATATATATATATATATATATATATATATATATATATATGACACCTTTTCAATAATATTTTGTTGTATAGCATTATTTAAAAAGTTATCTTTTATCCCTGTTTCTCTAAAATATCAGTGGATTTATAATTTTCACAAATTATGATATCAGGGAGGATTAAATATTGAATGCTTAAAAATAGCTTATGAATTTTAGATAAAAAGTAAAGTGGATTATTATTAATAACATCCAAAATCCCTCTTTAATAAAAATTTAAAAGATGTATTTCCAATTAAGAACAATTATATTTTTTTAAAAACATTTACACTTATTTAGCTACATAATATTAGAGATGATTAAATATATAAGGATCTATAATCAATTTTATTGTTGATATTAACAACTTTGTTAATGTACATGGCGTAAACTATTTAGGATTTAATCTGATTTATAATCAATCTATCTTTAAGTTCATTATTTCAGTTACGAAATCCGAGAGAAAATTTTGTAATGGTTGTTAATAATTTGTTAAGTAGAGATCTTTTTCAAACTTTTTTAGATTGAGTAAATTACTTTATCATATATAGTGACGGTGAGAAATGATAATATATTAAGCATTAAATATCGCAAAAAAGAGGTAAAATTACCCTACAACATCGCAAGCAAACCTTAATTAATGAAAGAATTTAATTAAAATTTTTATGTAATTTAATTTCAACAATATTTTAAAAAACAACATAGTTTTGTTGACAGAAATAAAAATTTGATTTCAATTAATTTGAGTGCATTTAAAATTCGAAGTAAAATTCACCTACGCAATTTATGATATAGAATGGTCAAATGTTGGTAATATTGGTAGACATTTGTTGATAAATATATCTGCTTTATTTTATTTCAAAATCATAAAAAATTTATCCTAAATATAAATATTAATGAAATTTTCTTGTATTTTGAAACAACAGAAATTCTAATACGTTAATTATTTACTTACTGCATCAATTGAAAATTTAAATTTCTAATGCATGATTGCTTAGCTTATTTTAAGTCAGAATATTAAATAAGATTATTTTTGTTAGATATTTTTATATTTGTTATACATTTTATTGTTATCAACGTAAATATTTTTACAATACATAAATACTTCCACTTTTTTTCATGCTGAAATATTTGGCAATGAGGAAACATGTAACAGATTATTTCGAAACATATTTAAGTTGTGAATATGTTTCAGCTAATTTTTATTTAAATTTCATCAAATACGTTTCAAAGTGAATCAAATGTTTATTCTAATATATAGGCTTATAGTTTTAAAGCATTTTATTAGTAAGACGGAAATTTATTATTAATGCAAAATTAACTTGCAAATATATAGTTTTCTTAACAAACATTTTGCTATCTTATTTTATCTTGAAGCATTTACTCCTTGCCAATCCCAACAATATATATATATATATATATATATATATATATATATATATATATATATATATATATATTAACAACGCCTTTTTTTAATTTAAGGTGCATGAAATATAAAATGTTTTATTTTTAAATATTTTTAATTCTAAAATATAATTGTATTAAAATATTTTTTTTAATAAATTATTCTTATTTCTACTTTTTAAAAATATGGCCTTCAATTTTATTAACTTAAAAATATTTAACAATTATTAAAGATGATAACATTTACTTTATCATATTTATTATTTATAGATGATAAATTAAGAAAGATATATTTATATCAATAAATATAAAAAAATTATGTACAATTTTATATTAATACATATCATAACAAAAACTCATTAATACATCAATTATAGCACAATTAGACACAAATACTACTAATTTTACACACGCTTTCTTAAAATACGATTATTTTGTGGTTTTTATGTAGTTTTAAATTTGAAACTATTTATTTTATATTTTAGATTCTCATCATCAATCAGCAACATAAAATCTAGAAATATTATTTCTTAATGACTATTAGTCAAAAAGTGTGCGAACTGTTGAATTAAGTTGTAAAGGCTTTTGCTTAAACTTAATTTTCTGAAGTGTCTAATTTTCTAATAGAAAAATTACTCCTTTGAACTGATGTTTATTATATATGATCAAAGGTTTAAGAAAAGTGACTGTTATATTTAAAATACAAATATTTGCTTTGTACATATATTATGAGTACATTTTTATTATGCGTGTATTATGATGTGCGTTTTTTATATCTGACAGTTAAAGTAGATAAAATGCAACATGTATCTAAATACATTTACCTTTCATCTATTGAAGTAGATAATTAAGATTGTAACTGAAAGTACTAACAATTATTTTTAAAACCAATGATCATGTTTTATTGATAAATATAGCATTTAAAACAATCAGTAAGAACATACAATATTTAATAGAAATTAGGGAAAAATACACTAATACTTTTAAGAATAGTTCCTATTAAATGTATAATACCAAAATACGATGCATGATTTTAAATTTGATATATTTAAATACCTTGTAGAAAACTAAGAAGGACATATTTTTATAAATACGAACATTATAAGTTATTTCATACTAAAAGTTTATAAAATAAACTATATCCTCATAAAATAAATTTTTAAGAACACATTTTCTAAATTTATCCACTATATAAATAACAAGTTATTTTTTCATTTTATAAATTGTTTCCTATTACATCTAAAGCTTTTAGTACCTATTGTTCTATATAAGAATAAGGTGAAACATCTTGTGCGCTGCTTTGGAAGATATTAACGGTTGGGTAAATAAAGCTCACTTCTAGCGATTCCTTGTTCAGTCTCCCCAGAGAATAAACATTTTACACCAGTTGCTGGATAATATTTTTGAAACTTTTCTAAGAAGTTCTTCATCCGTGTACTCTGGATTTGAAGAACTTTGTATGATTGCAGGAAGAATGCGAATTGATAAACTAAGGAAAAGGATTAAAAGTAAGATTGTGGATTGTGTACAATTGCTTCTCCTATTCATGATTGCTGCGAAAATTTGAATTTGTATACATTTTAAAGAGAAAGAAAAATATATATTTTTAATTAGATTTAATTAAATATTGATGAAAAATCTAACTGTATTTTTTAATTTACATGTGGACGAAACTGTTGCATTATGTGAAGAATTTCTTTGGCATTCTTTATTTAAATATCCCTTATGTAGCAGAATCTAGCAGGCTAGCAGACTATCTAGCAAATGGAATCTTAATTAACTTATTATATTTTTGTTGGAAGTCTATTGATTTTGTTTTCACTAGATTAAAAGAAATTTGTTAAATGAAATTAAAAAACATTTTTCTTGATTGACGCAATTAACTAAATTTATTGATTATTTAAGCAAATATTTATAATTTACTAAATCAATATTCTTCAACTCCTAGATATTAAATTCTTGTTTGTAAATTGTGCTATTATATATAATTATTTAAGAATTTTGTAATAACAATACACCTGAAATATATATTAAAATTGTTTTAATGCTCATATTGTAAGAACAGATTATTATTTTTGTTTTCAATGAAATGTACAATTTACGGTGTAAATGTCTTTTCATAATCCGTGACATTTGATAAATGTTTTTACATATGGTATAATGTTTTTTGCTAACTCGTAAATTATTCATCTTTGTATTATTTATTACGTATATTTTACTCAGCAAAAAGTCGCTTACAATAACATTTCCTTACATTTTTCATTCTACAAGCTTCTTGCATTCTTTTTCAATACATTGCGGTCTGTCGAAAGAAAATATTGTTCTTATATAATTTCAAAAGTAAATGCTTGTATTTTACATACTACAATAATATAAAGATCGTCATTAAATAAAATAGTTTCAGACACTTATCTAAAATAGTAATAATAAATAATATTTAAATGTTTTAAAATCACCTTTCATGGAACAATATACTATTTGTAAATTTCTATCATGCTGAAATTGTTCTAAGAAGGCTATGAAAAGAAATTTAAATAAAACACTAAAATGTAATCTTTTTTAGACTACATTATTTATGACAACCCTTATTCTAATATTATTTTCGAGTCTAATAATGATTATCACTATATTTCATTTTCCATACTATGAAAACTTAATATAGTGGAAAATCAAAATGACATCTATAAATTTCACTAAAAAAGAATGATTTTAAAGAAAAATATTTTATAACTAATGAATAATGACTGCTCAATGTATATGTCTCAAACTATTAAATCATAATCTTTAATAAAACACGCGAATTTATTTGTATATTATTTTAAATAATACAACCATCAAACGAAGAAGATTTTCCATTGTCATATAGTAAAACATTTAATCAAACTGAATGTAGCTCAGATCAATATAAATAATTCAGGGGAAATGTTTTAGAATTTTAATTTAACAACGAAAAAAATCTAATTACATATAATATACTTAGGGAATCTCAATATTAAGATTAAAAATAGTGTTGAGGAAAGTGTGGTAAAATTTCTTATCACTGTAATCCCAATGTGAATAAATAATTTTTTAGATGGAACCAATTATAAAATAAAGAATGGTATTATTACATCACTAATGTTGATTTGAGTAAATAGAAAAGAATGTCTATGAAAAGTACATGATTATTATGAAGCATATATATATATATACATACATATTTATTCAGAATAATTTTGAAGTAAATTTTTAAAGTATCTATGAATTACTTATTGGAAATCACCCTGGCAGAAAAAGCGTGATAAATCTGAAGAATTAAAAAATAAAACAAGTATAGTAAGTAATCAAATTTGACCCTTCAAATTAATAGCATTTTTGATATGAGAGCTTTATATTGCTGGTATAAGAACTGGTAGGAGAATTTTACATTTAGATTAACAATCACTTATTCGAACAAACTAAAAAAATTGATTTTCTTATACACAGAATGTATTTTTTAGTTTTCTGTTGATCTCACATTTATTTGTGACTAAGCAATAATAAATTGCAATCCACAAATTAAAACGTTTGCGCAATACCAACAAAATATCACAACAATAAAAATTGTCATCAATGATTTTGAATAATAAGATCCAGGGTTAAAATTAAAATAAAATTGTTAAAAAAAGAATCAAAATTTTTTTGTCGATTCCATTTTTTACTTAACTAAAACTACTTTATAATTGATGAACTATTATAACCACAAATGTAACAGAATGTTGAGAACTTTAAAGAAAACACCAATTATGACGTGAAATGGTGGAAATTGGCACAATTGCGTTTTATTTTGATTAGACATCCTTATTAATTACTAAATATTCTTGTAAAAGAAAATAGTTTTATTCTCATAATCTTCATTATAAATTATCTTCCTTCGCTTAAAACGATTTATATCGTATTTTAAAAAAATCAAAAATAATGCAAAATCAAAGCGTAAAAAAGCTGTAAAATAAAATAACAATGTTTACCTTTATGAATTTTGCATCCCTGATTTTGACTTTGTAATGTTATGAGGGAAAATGCTTCTCATATACTTACATTATTATCTATCACAATGAATTTTTCATATAACTGAATTTTTTATGACTATTCAATTAACATAAATATCATACGTTTGAGAATTTTAAAAAAAAGTGTCATATGAAACAATTTAAGAATATTGTTGTATGAACAAGAAATGAATAATGAAGGTTTTTTTTGTTACCCGTATATGTTACCCAATTTCAGAATCTCATGTTTTTAATTTCATTTTTCAACACAAAATTTTTGTAAAATTTTTTTATTTACTTTTTCTTCAGTTTAAATATCAATTAGATTACATAAAAAAACTGAAGTTGTTTTTGTTTGAAAAAAACGTTAAATATATCGTTTTCTGAAAAGAAAAGTATGCTGAAAAGACCAAAATATTTCTAGCTCGTGACAGATAGTTATTTATATAACATTCAAACAGCTACGAGAAAATAAAACAAAAATAATAACTTTCTGAAGAAAATATAATTTTATAAACTGTTCCTAGCTTTCCAAATATATAAACGTAATTCATATTTCTGTACTAATGCTAAAATGTACAATTAATAGAGAAAATGTTAACAAACATAAATAAAACCTGTTGTCTGAAAAAATATACTTTTTTCACCTTTTCTCTGGAATACCGTGACCATCATACATTTTTCTTTGTGTTTCCAAATACATAAATATATATACATTCCTAAATACTTATTAAAATAACAAATATTACCAAAATTATTGGTAACTGGAAGATTAGTTAAAAGAAAAAGCAAGTTCATGCTTTCATTTTCAACTTTATCCACTGAAAAGGCCAATGTTTCAATGCAAAAATCTGTTTTAGATTCGAATTCCTATATGCAATCAATGTTCTTTAATGCAAAGTAAAGTATTAAATTTCTAACAAAATTCTATAATGCACGAAAAATCAAATGTCTAAAACTTGGATACTAAAAAATAGTTACTTTCATTTCGATATATAGTTATTTTAAACTCTCTTCTCCTTCTTAACAAGATCAAAGTTTTTGAACTCACACATGTAAATCATGTTGAGAAAACGGTAACAAAGTTTCCTTTCTTTTTGCAAATCATGTTGGTGAATATTTGTAAAATAGTCAAATTGAAGGAAAGAAATTTTACAGTAAATGAAATCAATTATTTAAATATCTAAAAGAAAAAAATATTTTATTTTTACAATAAAAATCAGCAGTTTTTCCTTGTGATTCAAAATTCAGAAACAAAAATCAAACCCTACATTTAAAGCAAAGTGTATAAATCTTATGGAAATATAAAAGAATATAGATAAAATATGTTTTTATTATCTTAATATTATTTATTACAAAGTCCATTACATGAACTGAAAAAGTAGATATCACTTGCTTAAGAAATTGTAAATTATTTTCTTTTATTCTTACAACTATTTTTAGGCTTATTTTCATTTAAAATATTCTATAACTGTGTTCGTAACATTTTGCTACAAATTTTTTTATGAAATATTATAAACTAAAAAGCTTACACTTTCTTATTACAATATCTTTAATTTATACAAACATTAAAGTTATTTTAAGAATAGTTAGTTTCAGATAGCACACACATATTTTAATTGATTTGAAAACTTAAGCATTGTTTCAATGATAAAATTACAAAAAAGTTTTAAATAATTATACTTTTAATAATATTTTATAAGCACATTTTTACTATTTTCAACAAAATTATGTCAAAAAATAACAAGTTTTCGTCTTTTGAAACAGACACATAAATTATCATTAAGAAGAAACAAAAAGCCAGTCTTACTCTTTATAATTTAATTGCAAAACAATCTGATGTACAACAGTGAATTGGAGTCTCATGATTATTAATGATTTTTCTTTCAATCCCCCCAAAATATTTTACTCAATTTTGGGATATTCTTTATATAAATATCGTATTATTTTCTTTTATTAATTACTCTTTTAAAATTGATGTTTTACTTTAATCTTACATTAGTTTTTGTTTATAATATTATAACTAATTTATTTTAGTTATAATATTACAAACAATTTAGTAACTAATTTAAATTATAACTCATTATTATTAGTTTTTAATATTATAACTCCTTTTTTTACTAATTTGAATTTAATTTTATTTATTATAACATATTTTTCTATTTATAAATTTATATTTTCCTAATTTGAAACATACACACAGTAAGTACATATATTTTCTATATTTATATAAAGATGAATATAACAATGTCCTATACTGTATGTTACAAAAATTAAAAAATATATTAATGTAATTTTAAAATACTTTGGTTTTCAATTAAGTATAAATGATATTTAAGACAATTAAATTAATAAATTTTTATAATGTCAAATAATAAATCCTTTATTTTGCAGAAGTTTCTTATACTTTTAAAGATATAATTTCATATTTTCTAATATAAAATAAAATGCTAATGTTTTTTATATACATGCAGAACCAAAACAATATGATCAATTCCACAGTTTACTTAGATTCCTCCGGGATAACTCTAAAAGATACGTGACGCAGTGGGAACAATGTGCAATTTAGGCACAGATGCCGTATAATCCAGGATTCTAAATTTTGGATTATTTTGGCGATGTTGCCAAGATGACGTGATGTGACGTGCGTGATGACGTAATTACTAGGGCTGCCAAAATAGAAATTTTTGAATAATTTTGATAGGTCTCCATCAGCATGACGTAATATAAACCAGGTTGGCAGATACATAAGAAAATCCGCCAAAAAATCACCCAACTCAGAATTTGGCATCATGGATTATACGGCATCTGTGCTGCAATTTATACAAAATACTCTAAACCATCATTCTCTTGATAACTTGTATAAATAAACTCCTAGTATAACTACTTTAACAGAATTTAGATGATAATGTCAGGAAGACATGTCCACCCTATAAACGGTTTGTGGTGATATGACGCGAGTAACTTTACTCGCCTCCGTGACTTGGTTCACAGGTTCCCACTGGGTAACGACAAATGAGTAGCAGTTTCTGGCCTTGTTGTGGCAAAGGGTTCTCTCCGAGTGTCCGCCATTGGAAAAAAATGTCCGGAAGACATGAAATAAGTATTTCCAAAATGAACTGTTTACGAGTCCTTGTGATCGCACTGGGAAAAATGACTGCAAAATAAACAGCAGAGCTTTGGATGCCCACGCACCACTAATAACATAGGATTTTGAAGAGTTTTCTGTCATTAATGAATTTTGTGTTTTCTAAAACTAAGATCGGTTGTAGCCAGTAACAAATCCTCTGTTTCGTGTGCTTAGAAACACTTTAACATGGATTGAATTCAGTTATCAACTGAGCTGCAACTTGCCACTGATATACAAAATAGGAATGCGTCTGATTTATTTTTTTGTCATTGATGATGCTTGTATATCCAATATTGCAGGGTCTGTAACTTATCTCGCTGTCAATCAATAACTTCGCCTAGCTACTCACAAAGACAACCCACAAATCGTTGACGAATCACGCAGTACCGAAGACAATCATTTCGTGACTTGGAATAATCATAATGTGACTCATATCAAATTTGCTACATCAAATGATACAAGTGCGTGATAAGAGATATGAAGCTTCAAATTCTCAGTGACAATTTATATGAAAATCTTACGTTTCTCGTGTTTTCAACATTATCAAGTTAGCACATAATCAAATAATGGTAATAGTCACAATGTTTTATATCTGTGATGCAAATCTTCCAGAAAAAATTAATCATTTATGATATGAAAGCTTTTTAATGAAATAATATAATGTGAATTTAGATACAAAAATTTAAAGCGCATTTTTTTATTGATTTGGTACCTAAAATCTGAAGAAGAAAGAGAAAATACTATAGGAAAGATAATTATATTTTATTAATTTTAAAAGAGTAAATTTTTATTTCTTATATTAATATACAAAATTTGTAAGTAATGGCAAATGGATTAAATATTCAATAATAAACTGAATAATAGACCGCCTTTGACTGAATAATGCCAAATATTTAATAATAATAGATAAGAGGATGTATTAAGTATTATGATTTAATTTTTTCAAATAACCGGTTCATATTCAGAAACTATAACAGGACTTAACAAGAAACTGAGTAAAATTTCTATTTTAAAATTCAACAGAAAAATGTTAAAATGTTTCGCTTTTATTTTTCAATATAACTAAAAATTCAAAAATAAATATCAGTATTAAAAGTCAACAAGTCTAATTTTCAATAATTTATTTTTTTCAAATTTTAATTAGCATCTTATAACAAAACTTGTATTACAAACTAATTTCCATACATTCAAAAAATGTACACCTATACTTCACTGAAGTCAATTCAACAATTAAATTGCTTTATCGACACATAAGTACTAAATTTTTAATATTCAGCTTTTTGACTCCCTAAAAAGCTCCAAACTTTATCAAATAAGACAATTTAGAAAATTAGAGTTAAAATTCGTTGATAATAACAAAAGAAAAATGTATGTAAAAGAAATCTCAAAACCCCATATGTACTGAACTTGAAATTATCGATTTTGAAATAAGAACACGAACACACACACACACACAGTACCTTCATTTTAACTTAAAATCTCTTATTTAACTTAGAGATAAAAGCAATACTAAGAAATTCCATAAATGTTATGCTATAATAGATTGTATGAGCAAATTATACAAAAATAACATGAGAATACATGATTTAAGCTTATCTGGAATAAAATACTTTCACAGATGGCAATTTCTCTTGAAACATTAGCGTTGTATGCATAAACATGGACTTTGCCTATACCGATTGATACTCAGAAGTTTTCTATCTTTAAATTCTAAACACATTAAAAGTAAATCAAATAGAATATTTAACGAAGATTATGCACTGGCTTTATCTTCATCAACAAGATAAGACTAATGAAGGTTTAATGTAAAGTTTGCATTAGTAAATGAAAATGAAACATTTTCTTTAAAAGCATATTTTTTAAAAGATGAAAAAAATTAATAGGAAGATAATTTATTCTAGATACAAAATTATAATATTCTTAAGTTAGATTAAAATGAAAAAGTTGCAATTCAGAAAGTGTTTAAGTATTTCTACTGAAAAATAATGATAGTATTTTACTTGAATAACACATATATTTTTATATGTATTATAATTTCTTCATTAACTTTATAATTATAATTAAATAAAGTAGAAAGAAATATTTTTCTACTCCAGTTACTTGTGATTTAAATGCATATTTTTAAAGTGCTGACTTAAATTTTTAAATTTTATGATTTTGTCCAAATAATATATATATATATATATATATATATATATATATATATATATATATATATATATATATATATATATATATATATATATATATATATATATATATATATATATATACAGTATCGACCTATACATTTCAAGAGGAATTACTTAAGCAAAATATTCGAGACTAGGCTGTAAATACTCTTTTGACAGAAATAAATTGAAGAGACCACACACAATATAACATAACGATGTGAAGTGTCTTTGGTCCAATAGGTTAACGAGTTATCGACCTTATCATCAGTTGGCTTTATTGTAGAAACAGAGTTGTCACATATGTTATGACATAAAAGTCTGCAGGTCCCTAATGCAGTAGAATGGACATCCCAATTCGATTATATATATATATATATAGAAAAAATAAAGTGAGATAAAAAAGAAATAAAGATCACATGATCACATGAAAACATGCGGATCACATGAAAACATGTCGTATTTTTTGATGAATACGGTTTCTCATTGATCTCCATCACGAGACGTATACACGACTAAACCCCTCAAAAGCCATCAACCCAAACTTTCTTCTACTTAGATTGAAATTTGTGATTAATTTCCGTAAAGTTTTGGACCTTTTTCTCGTGTTTTGATATTTTTCAGCTCTCATGGAAGGGACAGGTCATTAGCACTGACTATTCCACTTTTTGTTCGACCAACCACCTTCTAAGGAGCAGGCATTGTTCCGTCTGTAGATTGCACGCATCAAGATGATAATTCGTCTTTGTCGGAATGAGGAATCAGGGTTTGGGGAACATGTTGAACACTTTGGATAACCTGTTCAATCATAAACATCACAGAGCCCCTGTGATATTTTTTGAAAAGAAAGAGGTCCAATCATCATCCTCTTGCACATGGCTGTAGTCTAGAGCAATTTCATCATGAAGACTGCTGCAGCATCCCACTTGCCCACTTATATAAAAATAACCGACAGATGGCTTAGACACGATAAAAGTCATTTTAAACATTCTTCATCAATCAATTATAATCGGATTTTGTAAAATGTGGGAGCTTCATTAAATGCCATCGAACGTAAAAATAGTATATATTTTCAATGTGATAAGAATTCATCATGAATGTCCCGGGATAAATTTTGAATATGAGCTACTTATTATTTCCGATTTTTGCTTAAATCTTGCTTATTTTTAATTTTCACCGTAATTGCCAATCAATTGTGTCATCAATTACTATAGTTTGTGAAACAATGAGTAATAAGAAAATATAAGGACACAATTCACCTCTCAGAATATATTTCCAATAAACACTCCTAGTCTAACATCATATTATTTCTTCACGGTATGGATTTTATCTATTGAGATTATTGTTTTTCATTTTGTTATGATTATTTACATGAGTTTCCTTACCCTTAAAATAATTTTAAATTAGTTAAATCTGCATATTTCAACAATTTGAAACATTATCAAAAATTACCATTAATTGTTAATTATTTTAAGGCAAATATTTTCTTTTAATGCATTTGATTTATAAATAAAGAATTAATGGAATATTTTCCTTAAGGTAGATTATTTTATTATATATAAGATAAAATTATAAACCAATCGCTTCTTGCGTGTAACGATACCTTGTATAAATTAAATTTAAGAAGTAAAAGACTTTGCTTTGAGGCATCCAAACAATTCATGTAATTCACTTTACATCAATTGTCTGTATATCAATCAATTAATCTTTATCAGACAATTAAAGTGAATCTATTCAACTTGTATAGAGAACAGATTAAATGTTTCCTCTTAAATAAAAGCTTAAACTTGGTTTCTAAATTAACTTGAAAAATTAAGCCTTTACATTTAGAATGACAATTAATATGATACAATAAGTGTTCATTTCATATATAAAATTTTTATTATTGTGTGTAAAAAATCTACTATAATTTTCTTAAATGTTCATTACAGCTCCTAAACTAAACATGTGGTGAATTTTACGATTTTTTTAAATTCGTAATGTTACTGAGGATATGTGAAAATCACAATCAACTTGCTAAGGTATAAAATATAAAATTAAATTATTTTTATTATTATAAGAAAAATAATATCTGAAATTAAGTAATTATTGTTATTATAAATAAATACGCATATAATTATGTAGTTTTTCTAGTGAAAAAAATTCCTTTAATTTTTTTAAATGAGGATTAATTAATCATTTGAAAGGTATCAAAATAATTTAATATTATAATTTAATTCATTGAAAACTAATTACACGTTTTTTACACAATTAAATTCATAAATACTTCAATAAATTAAATTTAATAGCACGTTATTAGAAGGGGAAATTGTTACTATTTTGAAATTTATATTTTGAAAATTTTCAAATTATTTATATTTTGGAAAATGTTTGAAAAAGTTTCTTATCTTAACATAAATTATTTGCTTAGAAAATAAAAATAAAAGATGAAATATATTAAACCAATCCAGGTTTTATAGAAGGTTATATTTGTTCATGTTTATATGTAATCATGAAAAAAAATGGTTTAAGTTTTATAAAAGTGGTACATATGTAAAAATTTATCAAAAATTTATAATGTGAAGTCTATAATCCAATGTCTACAAAATCTATAATGGAACAAAAATAAATTTGTTGAGATTTTAAATTTTAGGATTGTAATCTTAATATTCCTTTTACCTTTAACCGCTTAATTGTTTAAAATAAAATATATCAATAAAATATTTGGAATGTAAATTTCATTATTATTTAAGCGAACTTTCGTTTCGTCTGGGCTTCTATATTAGTTTCATTTTACATGAAAAACACGTAGGAGCTATATTCAAACACTTTTATAGTAAATAGAAGTAAAAAATAGCAATATCTTAAAGGATTTTGTAGTAAAATTACTATTATCTATGATTTTAATGTACCTATCTAATTTAAAATACTTATTCACTTTCTATTTTAGAATACCTAATACTTATCTAAAATTCCCTTAAATATAAAAAACAGCCTAAAATGAGTATAAGGATTATAATAGGAATAGTTTAAAGTAATGTATTTAAATATTCCGTTTATATACTCAATTCATTTCTTACGAAATTACCGGTTTCCAATTTGTCGGCTAATCCAAAATATAATTTTCATTGTTAAAGCATACAAAATACTTTAAATTCTACAACTGAGATCTAAAATGATATTTCATCCTTCGGCACAGAAAATAATCGTTTTTTCATCTTCTACTATTTATATTTCAATGTTTATTAGACGAGAACTTTCAAATTTTTCTCAGCATTTAATACTATTTTAAAAACTATATTTTTTATTTTCTTATAGATTAAATACAGACTATAGATGAATACATAGATAATGTTTTCTTAATTTTACATTGAATATATTATATGTTTTTAAAGTTTAATAAAATGTTTTGAAACTAAAAACGCTGGCAAATTAACTTCGGATAAAATGATTCAAAAGAAAATTTCAGAATTAAATAAAAATAATATTTTAGTGCAGAGGTTTAAAATATTTTAATCATTTGCTTAACATAAGAATCATGTTTCTTCTTTTACAAAAAAAAATAAAATTTTGTATTTATATTCAAATAAATAAAATTATAAAAAAACATTCTCATCTGATTTCTGCATTAATCTTTGACAAAACATCAGAAGTTATTAGTTTTAAATTATTTTTATTAATGTATTATGTTTTCTCTTAACTATTACTTTAATTTCCTTATGGAATACTTTTAGAAACAATAACCCATTTTTTCAATTTTAAATTTCTTAAATTGAATTTTCTTAATACATTCTAATATTCTTTAACAATCTTATAGGGGAAAAATTCTATTATTTTTAATTTACCTATATAAACATGCTATTTAACACAGTTTTATTTCACAAGAACTTCTGAAAAGATTTATGGAGAATATAAAGTTATACCCGATTTATCTACACTAAATATTAAAGTCTTGAATAGAAGACTGAATACAAGAAACCATAGAAGCTCATACATTTGAAAGGACATAATTCTGTAAAATGAAAACTTTATAAGTATTGTGGACATATTTTAATAACTATCATTTTGCTCGAACATAATATCTTATTAAAATCAATGAGAACGAAACACTTGAAAAATGTATAGTAAAATACATATAATTACATATTGCATAGTTAAAAAGTCGTATATTTTTTAGAAATGGAATTCTAAGTAAACAAAAATATCGTATGCATGTAGAATTAATTTTTAATGCAAAATTTCGATAAAAAGTTAATGGGAATTTCATTTTTATTTTCTTAAGTAATTTTTCATTGTGTTTCCCTTATCTCCTATTGTATAAAACAATTTAAAATATTAAATTAACTTATAATTGAATGTATTATCATAGACCATTTTATAAACCACGTATATAATTATGTTATAAAATATAAACTATTTAACTGAAACAAATATATGATAAAATATTTAAAATATTTTTCCAGCATAAAATAATGCAATTTGCTTAAAAATATTGTTTAAATCTTATAAAAATTAACATTTAATCTGCAACATTCTTAATCTTTCAGCAAAGAAATTTAAGATTTTATAAAAACAGACATTTAGTATCTTAAAAAAATTATTGCATTATGCTTTGAGTAATTTTGTTTCTTTGAGTATGCATTCTTTGTTTCTTTGAGTAATTGTAAAATTGAGTCTTCAAAGAATAAATTATAAGGTATTAAATACTTTTCCTTCAAAAAAACATTAATTTTCTTCTTTACATCTACTTGTTTGTTGCACTTAGTTAAAATAACTTGATTTCATAAAATATGCTTTAAATATAAAAATATATTTACTAATTTTTGCTTTTCTGTAAAAATATGAATATATTTATATATAGATGCATATTTACGTGTCACAAATTACATAATCATTTTTTCGAGTTAAAATAACCATAGTGAATAATGAAAGAATTTTTTCAAACTAAAATTTCTATAAATTGTTGCCTATAAGGAATTATTTTTTTATAACTAAGCAATAAAAATTCACAATCAAATACATAAATGATAATAATTTTGTAGTCTATTAGCACTGTTTATCATGTTAGATGATTCTTGGAGTTGTTAGATATTCTTGGAGACAATTGATTTCTATAGTAAACAATTTTTTTAATTTTTATGCTTTGTTTTATATATATTATTTTAAATAAAATATTAACTGTATGTGAGAGTGACTAAGTGATGCAAATTGTATAAATTACATTTAAATAAAATAGTAATGGATAATTTTAAGAAACATTCAAATGTAATTGATGAAAAATGGTAAATAATTTCTAAGTTTTTTTAAAAAAATATACTTCCTACATAAATATCATATAATTTCTACTTATTTATTGAGATGTTTCTGTTTTAATTCAATAACTGAAATTAGCAGAAAATAAATATCATGTTCATCATAATCGTAACAGAGAAAATTTCAATTGTAAATTTTACTTTGTTTTTTACCGCTAAAACAAATTTTTTCTTCATATAAAAAAGCAGATTAATTTTTTAAGAATTAAATTCATTAGAAGTGCCATAACTCTTGTTATATTGACTACAATTTCTTTAGTTACATGAATAATAGTAATGTAATAACCTCTTGTTGTCATTTACGAACTTAAATAATTAATTTGCACATTTTAGATCATTTATTGTAAATTGAAACAGCATAGCACTGAGATTTAATTAGGTTTTAGAATTTTTTTTACAGTTTGAGCTGATCTCCCAGTTCCCTCTCTTGCACTGTTTCCTCCCACGCATATGCATCACTGTCAAATAAGAATGTTTTTAATAAAGTCATTCTATGATTTATGATGCTAGAAACCTTCATTGCATAATAGCCCACAATTTTCAAAGACAGTGAGAATGAGAATTTCAAAAAATAAATTAGCCTTCGTCATTAATATACATGTTTTAAATAATAAATTAGAAGGAAACTCCTTTGTTGTAGCTATGTAATATTTAATGTTTATAAAATTTCTATCATTACAGAAATACGCATATTTCTTTCCCGTGTTGATAGTAAGAGCTTTAATGAAAAGTTTGGAATGGTGATAATTTGTATGAAATCTGCAAATCGTATAATAGAACTTTATATTAACAATCTCAATAAAATTTTTAATATTTATAACGGTATTATTTTCCAAAGTAAAATATATCGCTCAAAAGTTTTCTTAAGATGATATACAGAAGTTTGATAAATATGTTTATACCTTAAGTTGAAAGAATGATTTATTTTTATTGGAAATGTGAAAGAGTAAAAACTAGTTTACAAACATTTATCTCATAAATAACATAAAATTTAAAAAATCCAATTTTATCTATATACGATTTCATATTTCCTACGCGATGATATATTGATGAAGCTTTATATGTAATATACAAAATTTTGCTCTTTCAAATATTTCGTATTAAAAAATGTTGGTTTCTTAATTTTAAATGCAACTCACATTTAAATAAGAATAAGAATTCCTTTTACAGTTTTACCAAATTTCTCATTTTATTTACTTTTATGTATCATGATTTATGGAATGTGGATTTTAAAGATATTTTTATTAAAATTTAATCTTAAATTTTTCTAAAACTGAATGCTTCTATAAAAAATGAGCAAATATTTACAAATTAGAGCTTTTTGTAATGGTTTCAATTCATTTGAGAATACTTCCATTTAAAAATTTAAACAATTTAAAAAAATGAATATTAACACGTGAAAATTTCATGTCTCATCTAATTAACAAGACAATTGCTTGATTAAAATAATCTAACATGTCAATGAAATTTTCATGAAAATGAAGAGGGAGTTCAATATTTTGCTGTAAAATAATTCAAAGTTGTTGAAAAAGTAAATCAAGGGATAGTTGAGGTTTCTGCATTTGAAAGTTTTCTTTTTATATATTATTTTTTAACAAGAAAGTCCATGTTTTGTTACAAATTCATAATTAATGTTTACCTAGACTTACACCAATCCATAAACATGACTTTATATTTACCAAGAAAGTAGCCCATGTTTTGTTACAAATTCATAAATAATGTTTACTTAGACTTACACCAATCCATAAACAAGACTATATCTACCAAGAAAGTAGCCCGTGTTTTGTTACAAATTCATAATTAATGTTTACCTAGACTTACACCAATCCATAAACAAGACTTTATTTACCAAGAAAGTAGCCCATGTTTTGTTACAAATTCATAATTAATGTTTACCTGGATTTACACCAATCCATAAACAAGACTTTATATTTACCAAGAAAGTAGCCCATGTTTTGTTACAAATTCATAAATAATGTTTACTTAGACTTACACCAACCCATAAATAAGACTTTATTTACCAAGAAAGTAGCCCATGTTTTGTTACAAATTCATAATTAATGTTTACCTGGACTTACACCAATTCATGAACAAGACTTTATTTACCAATTCATGATAATGTACATCAATTCACTATCTTATTGGATGGTAATCATGTTAGTAAATATGATAAGAATGAGTTCAAAAGAAAAAAATGAGTATTTCGAAACACGGAAGAAAATAAATGTTCTTATAGCTAATATGGTATGTCAGATATTTTCTTAATAAATAATTTAATATACTTAAACAATAAAAATAAGTGAGTATCATATTCATGTTTGTTTCTGTAGTTTTTTCTCCAAAATAAATAATTTTATCTTCATTACGTTATTAAATATATAATTTAACATAAAATATTTAATATACATTCGCATTATTTGAACATTAATAACAATTATTTTATGATTATTTATAAATAAAAAAAGTTATGACAATATCTAATAATAATATTCGACCATTCAATTAATACCCAACACTTGATAGTTTCAATGAAACAGAATTGCGTGCATTTAATTAATTGTCAGATACGCGTCTAAGAATAACAAAGCTGATTTCCGCGGGTTTACTCCAAGTTGAATTAATCGGAAAATTACTATGACTGATTGGATCGAGAGTATGAGTTTCTATCCCCCTCCCATTCGCAGACGTAACTAATGACGTCAGGAAACAAAGTTCAATACTTCTATGAAACTAATTATTTTCCAATTTCATATATCATGATACTTTTGTGTGTCTTGCTTTCCTTCTTAACCCTTATGTTTCTTGAGAAAATGAACGGATACAAATGTCAATGACATAAAAATTAATTCCCATTGTTTCGTAATTTTTTTGTTCATTGCTTTTTGGGATAGTTTTTAGAAGCAAGCTAATTTCACCATTTCCAGTGTGATGAATTTTTGTATTTCCATACTATTCTACAAAGACTTACTGTGTTTTTCTTTCCTTTTTTATAAATAAATAAAATTTCTGAAATGTCTGGTGAAAAAGGACTAATTTATTTTTACAAATTGTATTTTCACAATGTCAATGAATTGCAATCATTCCATACTATACGCCAAAGTAGACATGTTAATATTTCAATATGTAAAAATAAAGCACTATTTACTTTTGGCGAAACAACTAAAAAGATCCAAAACACAAATAAATCTTTCATTTATTAGAAATATTAATTCATAATTAATAAATATTATATCACTTATGTATTCATTATTTCTAAATCACGCAAATAATTTCAGAATTCATTTATTTCTGAAATATATCTACAGGTTAATGATGTATTAATAATTTAAACCTAATAACAAATGTAATTATAGGTTGCCAGTTAACATCATTACCATTTTAATATAGGATTTTATTTAAATTTATAAATCAACATAGAACTACATTAATTTTATATAATAGTAAATAATCCTTAGAGGCAGCTGTCATTTCATATTTTATTCAAAGTCACTTACAAAATTTTGGCGACTCAAGAAATGCTCAAATTTTTTCTTTGGGTGTAATAAGTCCTTAATCTCCAAATTGTTTTGACATGGACTCAAATTCTTTTTCAGGATTTATTCCAAACATTGAAACTAAAAGATGATTTTTATTTCTTGAAGCGTTGCTAGCACATTGAATTAAACAGGAACAAAATTAAAAAAATTTTAGACACGAAGTATTGAAGTTGCATTGCTATAGCACATGTTCACTCTTCGCTCAGCAATTATTTTTTGCACCCAAGGGTGATTTTTCCAAACCACTACAAACATCTATACTTAAAGTGGGACCTGAACCCTCGATTAGTTGAATCGAAAGAGTCTAAGAACTGACCTTTTGGTTGCCGATCAGGCAAAGGATGCACCCATACTTAAATGTATTACTCATATGAATATTGAATTCATCTATTTTATTCTCATCATTTTTCATCTATTATACTCATCCATTTTTTCACAAAATAAACACAAGAGTATTTCTGACTATTTGCCGAGTAATCTGACTATTTGCCGAGTAGTAGGAGATAGTGATCTTATTTTTTATTAGACTTAGTGAAATAACAATTATTTAGTCCTTATCGAATGGCAACAAAAACAGAAAATAGATCTTTAGCTATCTTGAAGTGAGATACTAAAATATTATGTGTGTTCCCTAATTTAATGACAGTTTTTGTTCCGTTTTTTCTGTATATTTTGTAATTGCTCTTTTGGGAATATTCAATTCCTCTTATGTTGAGGTGCTTTTTGGGTTTACTTTCTGTTCTTGTAAATGTATAAATGGATATATTTTTGAACAAGTGGGCGTCATTTTATTCCAAATTAATTACAATAAGGATTTAAAAATACGTGAAAATTTTTCATTGCATTCAATTTGTATCATCTAAATCTGATTCGTTAATTTTTAGTTGACATTTAACGCATCTCTTGCGTATTTTATTTAGATTTTTCTGGGGAAAGAATGCATCTAGATCTTTCCAACCTCTCTTTTAAAGAAGTTCTTTTTCTTTGAAAAATTAATTTATATTAGAACTTTTTCCATACTACATACTAAAATAAATGAAAATCTAAAGGATTTAATAAATCTCTTCTGAAGTTAAAAATTTAAATTGAAAATATGAATTCTAGTTTCATACATTAAAGTTATGCATTAAAATAAAACATAACATAAAAGACAAGTTGTCGAATCATAAAAATTTATTACATAGAAAATATATTACTGAACATATTTTAAATTCCAATTTATTTATGAACTGAAATGACATGGATGAAATTAATGCATTGAAACAGATGTGAAAATTTAGAATAAATACAAAAGAATTAAATTTCCTTCTGAATAGAAGTCTCTCTTTAAACGGTAAACAAGCAGGCATATAGTTTAACACATAAAAAATTTTGCACAATGCAGAATAATTTAACTTATAGTGTCCGAAAACGAATCTTTGAAACCTGAAATGAAGTCCAACGAAAGAATTAGTTGAAAACAAAATAAAACGTAATGTAGACTCCTTAAATTTAGAAATTATTAAATATTGAAATCAGTACTCTTCATACGCATTTTAATGCATTTATAATTGATAACGTGTAGGAAAAAGAGGAATCAATTTTACTGTAGAGTACAAAGTCAACAAATGTTTAAAAATAAAAAAGTATGCATCGTTATCCTTAAGAAAACATTGTGGGCACGTAAGAAGAGATTCAATGTCATAAAGACTTTTCTCTAATCCCAGTGGTTATGCTTAAATGACAAATTTAAAAGAAGAAAAAAAAGCCACATGACTTTTTCTTGGAAAGAAAAGAGTTTTGAGAAAAGAGTTAAAACCTCTATTTATACATAAGAGATTACTTTACCGGGAGTTCAAATCAGCATCAATCATGTTTCAATAAGTTCCAAAAATTGTAATCAATATATCACCGGAAATATGTAACACCTGCCTACCGATGGCTGAGGGGGGTTAACCTTCCTGACTCCTGATCAGTGGGTCTCGAGTTCGAATCCTGGTTCGGTCATGGATGTTACTTTCTTTCTCTGTTCCTTCTGTGTTTCTCTGTCCTTTCTTCTGTGATGATGCATGAGTGTGGCCCACCCTATAAACGAGTTTGTGGTGGTATTGCGCGGGCAACGCTACTCACCTCCGTGACTTGGTTCACAGGTGGCCGCTGGGTAGCGATAAATAATGAGTAGCAGAGTTACTGGCATTGTTGTAGCATAGGGTTCGTCACTCTAGTGCCCGACGTTGGAACATTATATATATATATATATATATATATATGTAACACCTCAAATTTGAAAGGATTTTGAAATTTTAATTGCAAAAAAATATATTTGATATGTGTTGTATTGGCTACTTAATAACATTACTACTTATTCTATTTTGAAATAAATTTATTCCTTATATAAAGACAGTACGATAAATTTTTCATTTTATAATAAATATAATTCGTCAGAAACATAAACTACAACTATAAAAAATATTTATTTCGAAAATAACTGACACAGAAAGAGAATTATAGCTCATATATTTGTTGCTAAAAATTAAATATCATACATTGTTATAAATATGCTTTCATATCAGTATGAAATTTCTTTCGTTTATTTATTAGAGATCACTTTTCAGCAATTAGAATTTATCTTTCATAAGGTCGATGAACATATAATGAGCTTAAGATGTCAATTTCCAAATAAAAGCCATTTAGAGGGCAAGTAGGGAAAGTTTTAAATTATCTGTCAAAACTATAGAGGTCAATGACACGTCACAGTTCAATCTCAAACACTCTTCGATTTCTAATGGTTCGTTTCACAGCTCCATTGATTTCACAGCACCTTTTTCAATCCATTGCTGTCAACGAAGAAAATTTTAATAAAATTGTTGTGATTTATTGCCGTAGAGGCAATAAATTTTTTTAATAAAATAACTTATAAGACTTTTGTTGGTCTGAAAATGAATTAGGAACTTCCAATGAATTTTTTATGAGATCATTTACCTTGCTGTTTTGAAACTTTCAAATCTTGGTATTATTTAGATGAAAAAAGTAATTTATCATACTTAAAAGGCATTAACTAGACATTTGAGTTTCTAATATATTATATTTTGATGTATAATTGATGAGTTCTTACTCGAAAGAACTCTTAAATTTGATATTCGTAATTTTATTTTACGGGGAAAATATATTAGTTTTTTTAAAAAAAATTTAAGAGAGTATAATAAATATCATATCAAAATTTGAGTTATTTAACATTATATAAATAGAAAAAATATTTGAATATTAGATTAAATAAAAAAAATAGAGCTAACAATATAATCGAATAATATTTAGAGAAATCGAGAATATTGTAATCGTTTCTATTTCATTAAATAATAATTTATAAATTATTTCTTATTTTAATTGCTTGTAAATTTTCATAAAATGAGATCCAGTTCTTTTTTCATATTTTTTCTTATGTGCATAATTAGATATATTTCCTTTCCGCAATAAATAAACATATAATATAAATTTAAAATTAAGCTAAAATTTATATACAATTACAAAAGAAATATATTAATACTTTTAAAGAATTTTTCTAACATGCAACAATATAAAAGCAAAATTAAAAATTACTTGGAAATACATTTTTAATAAACTTGATAATTTTATGGAATTCTTTAAATTATTGAATTTAGGAAGTTGAAAATTAAAGTTCGTGAAATAAAAGTTATTTCTGCTTTTTTTATTTCACAAACTTTATCAATGGAATTTCCAATGAAATACAACATATATTTAAGACTTTTTCATTCTATATACATATGTATGTTCTCATTGAATTACTTTGTACGAGAAAACAAATAATACAAAGAAAAATCGCACGGCTTCTTTAACTTTCTAGTTCAAAAATATTTGTTCCCAAAGCTTTCAATCTTTATTTTATTTCACAAATTTCTGATGAGAGAACACTGATTTTAAGCCAAAATTATTTCTGTTATTTAGAAATATCATTAACTTAGATGGACATTAAACAATTTACATTATTATATTTTACATTTAATACATTTGGAATAATAATAATAGACATAATTTTAAATGGATTTTTAATTCGAAAATATTTAAACTTACTTCAATAAACATTTATAAAGCTATCTACATTTATTATTACTTTTTCATATTTTTTTCTTTTATTGAATAAAACTGAACAGTGATACTAGATGCAAATTTATTTTCAAAAATAACTGGATAAAATTCAATTAACACTTTCAAATCAAATTTAAAAGGTACAAGATAATCTACCGAAAATTTTTTTACCATCTAAATGGAATAAATTGCTAATTTTTAAAAATCTGCATTTTCTACTAAATTGTATGCATAGACATCTTTATTAAGAGTAACTTAGCTTTTTGTATTTTATTACTTGGAAAACAATGATAATATTTTTCCGATAAAAATACACTGTTCATTAGCAGAATTGTTTTGAAAATTTCTTTCTATAAACTTTTGAAAGAAATATATATATTTCTTTATATATATTTCTAACATTAACTTAAGGTATTTTAATATAAAAGTTTTCTTTAATATTTTATATACACTGTAAATAATATATATATATATATATATATATATATATATATATATATATATATATATATATATATATATATATATATATATATATATATATATATATATATATATATATATATATATATATATATATATATATATATATATATATATATATATATATATATATATATATATATTACAACATAAATTTATATGCATGTGTATGTCTATTGTATTGGTAATTTAAATTAAAATTTTTATCAAAAATTATTGTTTTGTTTTTAACAGAATATATTTGATGATACAATATATATATGATGAAAACTATAATTGTATTTTATTTTGAACAAAATAAATCAATTATCTTATTACTTGAAATATTGTTTGAAATGAAAGTTGCATTTATTAGTAGTATTTATTAAAGATAGATACAAATATAGTGGCATTGTAATCATGTGTAATTTTAAGTTTTTGTTAAATAGTTACCATGATTCTATGAAATTTATGAGTAACATGATAGTGATCTTAATCACATTGTATAAAAAAAAACCAATGTTACCCAATTTGTTCCTTGTAACAAAGTAAAATATTAGCCTTACTTATAATTATTGCTTTCCAAATATTCTTGAAGATAAAATGTGATATAGTAAAACGTAACCATATGTCTAAAAAATTTAAAATTATATTATTTCTGAATAAAATGTAATTTTTTGATGCCACTAATGAATTTAGTTCTAAGTTAAGTTCTTCAATTCAAAAATGAGTTTTTTCCCCACATTGACGTGATAACCTTATTATTTAAATTTATTTGATACAATTTAATTTTTTTGCTAAATTTTCACATTTAGTATATCATAATAGATAATTTTAATATTGATTTTAACATCTACCATGACTGTTTTGTGAAATTATTAAAATATTCCTACACATCTCTTTCCTCGATAAATGTTATTTAAGTTTACATTAAAAATAATTAAAAATGCATGGGAATATTTAATATTAATAACACAACTTTAAAATATATTTTCACGTTATTAATTATAGTTAATTTTATTAGTTGCCTTTATCAAAATAATATAATATTATCAAACTTTCCCTTTTTTATCGTATTTTACTTACTAAGATTCCAAATTTCTGGAATTTTAGTGTTGCCACATAAAAATTACCCAGGAGTTTATCAACAATTTAACAATTATATATTTTTGTGATTACAAACATTTTGTTTTTATATCCTAAATTTATTTTCTGATTCTAGTTGATTTTTGTTAGCATAAAATATTTTCTGTTTGACATAAATTTTGAATAAAATGTTATTGAAGATGTTTATTACATTACTGTAAACAACTTTAAATTCAATCGTTAAATCTGCTATTTAATAAACTCAAACCTAATATTTTAAAATACATTTTCATAATTGATATACAAAATAAATACACAAAATATTGAAGCATATAAATATCTACTCATAAAACAATTAAATATTTCGCAAAAATATTACATAGCTTTGAAAATTTTTAGCGTATGGGCAATTTTTAAATTTTAACGATTTTTTTTCTCTCGACCTTTATTTCATTTTACAATTTTATTGCTTAATATACTTTTACTGAGTCTAATTTTCACCTTCTGCGAACATTACTCAATATATTTTAATCATTCTCTTAATTCATTAAAAGATAATTTTTTCAAAACACGAATTTGTCGGAACATATCAAATTAATCAGCGGTCTTTATTAATTGTGCATTATCCTTCACCTAAATACTTTAGTGATACCTAATCACTTTCTCTTCAGATATCTTCACTTTCAACAACACAAAATACTAGTTAATTTAATTACTGAGCAATTTTTAAAATTAACGCGTCAAAACAATCATAAATATTTGAATAGTGGTTTATTCTCTGTTTAATTACTATTATATACTTCTTTAACTACTTTCCATTTATTTTAAGCGAGAAATTTCAATTTGTTACCAAATGACTCAATATAATAATAATAATATTTTTTGATATTTTTAATGTAAATTTAATCTGAATAAAATTTTGTTACAATCCATTGAAATTAGGTACAAAGGAATTCACTGGTATACATGTCCATATTCTTCTCAAAAATGCATGAGAACTTTCTAACATAATCTGTAAATGAGACGTATATAATAATTAAATCATTTTTGTATACAATCCATATATCTTAATATACTTTATTTATCTTGTATTGGTAATTAGAAAAAATTCCCAAAAGCCATGCAATACTAGTAAGCTCAATGATATTTTATGGCCTTTATTTATGATAAATATTTTTATTAGTTCATAAAGATTATTGTAATTTGTTAAACATGAATTATTCTTATTACACATTATTCTTATTCCTATTAAACATTTAAAATAAACGGAAGATTTCTTTGCAATTCTTCCAAAACTCCTAAGAAACTATTAATAACTACTCATTCAACCATTACTTAATTTATAAGTTGAGCTTACATTCTATTAAATAATGTGAGATTGTGAATAATTTCAAATATTTATTTCATATACTCAAATAATTTTTTGCAAGAATAAACGAGTAAAGATAGTCCAGTAAGCGGTTTGTTGTCAGTTGTGAAATGATTTCCAATGAAGTCGTAAAAATTTATAAAAGAATCTCAATATATATATATAATATAAAATAACATAATTAGTAACTAAAATATCTTTATTATTTCTTTTTATCATTGTATTTTTAATACTTAATGTGTTTTAAAATTACATTTTAGTTTAAAACATTTCAAATTCTTCCCTTTATTTAAAACTTAATCAGCATTGGAAAAAACAAATTTGGTAAATATTGAGTATATATAAATATGGCATATCATGTAACACTTAATCACATACTATACATATATCTTGTTTGTACATTCGCGAATATATATGACACCTCTATTCTAAATATTGCTTATTATTGCTGATGTAATTAAAACTATTATTGATTATATATGTACCAATCATATATTCTAAATCGGATTGCTCTCTCAGATTTTGGAATACCCTGTATATATATATATATATATATATATATATATATATATATATATATATATATATATATATATATATATATATATATATATATATATTCAGGGTATTCCAAAATCTGAAAAATCACCGCAGAAAAATATCGTCGTACATTTATTTGTCTGAGCTGTGCCTGTTTGTAGAAGTGAAAATCACGGAAAATGCATGTTACTATTGCACGACACAAAGGCAACTTTATGCAAAAAGTTTTATCATTAATTATTACTAGAATGTCAGAAACGGCACTAACTAACATCATTGTGCAGTCTAACAATGTAAAAATGCTTATTGAGCACTCTCAAAGATTCCAGGTATATTTTTGATGACATATGTATCGATGGCAACCTACTATTGAGATGTAAATATTGTTTATAATATATTATAGTGGGCCAACAGAACAATGGAACAGATTCTCTTCTGGGAAAAGTCACTCGATTTATATCCAAAGAAAACGGAGACATGCAAAATCATCACGTTTCAAATCTACTTCTTTGGTTACGTATCATCCAGTGACTACACATTTGGAACATAAAATGTAGCAAAGCACATTCAACAAAGTACCAGATGCCTTTGTATACTGAGGCTGGCATACTCTGCAACTATTCCGAAAGGACCTGTGGCTAGAAAATAAATAATATTGCTCCATTCAAGAATTCATGCCGCAAGTACGGATTTAAAATTTAATGAGCTAGGTTTCATGCTCAACCACTAATGGTAAACCTGTATTGAGATTTACACAACACACTGATGCGGAGATTGTTCACTCACATTTATGCCTTATGGATGTTGATATTGACTTCTCATAAAACTCAGTAATTAAAACTTGCACTTAGATTAAAATGATTGGAGATATTAAGCATCGGGTGTACAACTGTTCACTATAGGATAGTTGATTTCAGTTACACGTCTGTTCTTCTGGATGGGGAAGATGTACATCTTTTCTGTATTATAAAATTTCAGACCAACTAGTACAGACTACCGCACTCACCTACAATTACTTTTGTATTTGTAATTAAGGACAGTGTTAAACAAGTAAATTACTGGAAGTATTTGAACGTTTCTAAATAAAAATTTGAGATAAGAACTAGATGAATAAGAAAACAAGTCTGGCATAAATTTCTGTTATAAAAAACGCATAGTAAATATCAAAGAATGGTGACGGCACATCGAAAACAGAAAACAATGATATGGATATCTATGAATGGAGATGTAAATCAATTCACGATATCAAATACTATTCTTGCATTTTATTAATTTCTTGTATTTAACTGTTTCACCAGTTATAAACTTAAAATATAGATAACTGTTGGTAAAATATAAGTGCTTGCAGGATGAAAATCCAGTTTTTATTGTATTCTATTTTCTTTTTATGTAGTAACACTTTTTAAAATCACATATTTCCTAATTTAATATGACTAAATAAAATTAGAAAATAAAAATATTTGAATTATCAATTTATGTTAAAAATGTATGTGCACTAATTTTAATCTCTCACTAAAGAAAAAGTATAAACTATAAATATTTAAAGTTACCCCAAGATAATATTTACACATGATATAAAAAAATACTAAAACATTAACTATAATTCTAATTATTTTTACCAAATTTTACTATAGTCCCATTAAAGACAGTTAGGTTTATTAGTAGCTATTTTAAATACCAAATTATAAATTTCATATAATATAATGTTTCAAATTGTAAAACTTTGAAAACATTTATATTATCTGTTAGCTATGATCAGTCATCAGGTTAAAAAAATTTTTAAAACAATAATATATCATATTGGAATAATAAAATTTTGTTGCTTAATAATTCTAATACTCCCTATATAGATTTATTAAGTAACAAAAATTTACTCAGTGATTCTATATTTATAGCAAAACCCTTATATAAAGGGTTATTAAAATATGCTACACAAGTAAAAATAAAACTTTAATATACACACATTTTAAATCTAACATTACTGTTGATTTCAGAAATATTTTATAATTAATATTGTGTATAATATGAAAATGTAACGAGTGCAAGATAAATTTTCTATTCATGTATGTAGTTACTTTAACGCGATCAAATTGTATTTCAAATTATGGAATTCATTCATCAGTTATTTTGAAAGTATGCATTGAAAAATACACCTAAACACAAGATATTTTAAAAGTAAACTCTTGCATTTTTATTTTTAAATTTAGAATTTAATAAGCACGTTTTATTTTAAACCTTGTATAAATAAAAAGTTTCGAAAAATATTATACATTCGTATGAGGTATTAAAAATGTAAACTCAGTACGAAATTATGTGCAATCAGAGGAAAAAATTCAAAATCGTATGAAATTTAAAACCATGATAATTACTGTGATATATTAAAAACGAAGACACCATGATAGGAATTAAAAAAAATTTAATAATATCCATTCATAAATAAAATCTATTTCTAGCGAATCATTACATATTCAATTATTTCAGAAATGTTACCAAAGAATTAGCTTCGGTTTTTATGAAGGTTATGTCAGAAATTGGGATCTAAACAAAAGAATAATCTTTTTAGCTCATATATCTAATTCTTCACTCTATTTGTTCAAAGAGTTAAATAATTAATTTATCTAATTCTGAATTATTCCTTTCTCAATCATAAAAACATCTCACAAGCGAAAAATTACATTAATCTATATAACTGTTCTAAAATTACAGAGTCAAATAAATGTATGCATGAGCTTTTACATTATTTTTATTATTACTTTACTTATTATCAGAAGAAATGTGACCCTTTCTTGATACCATAATATTTTCAAATGAAATAAATCATAAAAATTTTATTAAATAATTATACATAAAGCAAGTTTAATATTACAAATTTCAAAATGAGCTCTTTCTATTAGGTCTACAGGAAAGTTTTGTCCGCTCCGGTTACAATCAGTTTCAACAAGTATGCGCATATTCCTGTGACACAATTTGGCTCTCTCTTTTGATCGCTAACAATGTATACACATTTTCGTCACAGATGAACTAAAACGAAGTTCAATTACGAATTCCAACAAGGAAGAAATGCTACAGAAGCGTATAGAAATTTATTGAAAGTATTTGGTGAAGGTACAGTTTCTGATAGAACATGCAGAAGATGGTTCAAAAAATTTCATGCAGGCGATTTCTACCTTTCTGATAAGCCACGCTCTGGGCGACCATCTTTGATCGACGACGATACTGTCAAGATCATGTTAGAGCAAGATCCTTTTTTGACAACATCGGAGATTGTGGAAAGGCTTGATTCAGCTCAACAAACCATTTCCGACCCTATTCGGAAACTAGGATTTGTGTGGAAGTATTCGAGATGGGTGCCACACAAGTTAAGTGAGAAGAATTTGAATGATCGAATCATCATATGCACATCTCTGCTTGCACGCAACAAAATCGAACTCTTCTTGGACCGGATCATAACTGGGGATGAAAAGTGGATTACCTATGAAAACATAAGAAAAAGGGCATATTGTGAACCCAGAAAACCTGCCCCTTCTACCTCTAAACCGAAGTTGAGCCTGAACAAGATAATGCTATGTATATGGTGGGCTATAATACATTTTGAGCTGTTGAAGCCAAACGAAAGGCTAATTCGGAGAGGTACTGTCAGCAATTGGATAATTTAAAAACAGCACTCCAAGAAAAGAGGCCGGCGATGTTCATTAGGAAGGACAACATACTGCTTCATGACAATGCCAGGCCACATGCTGCTTTGGGGACTCGTCAGAAAGTCGCAGAGCTAGGCTGGGAAATTCTGTCACATCCATCATACTCTCTGGACCTAGCACCATCTGATTATCACTTGTTTCTGTCCTTACAAAATTTCTTGCAGGGCAAACAATTCAGGAACGAAGAAGATATCAGACAAGCACTGGTTCAATTTTTGGCCTCTAGCGATAAGACGTTTTTTAAAAATGAGGTATACAAATTGCCATCACGCTGGCAAGAAGTCATAAATAATGATGGCAATTATATTATTCAAAAAAATTTATATAAAGTATGAAAAAATTTATTCCTTTGTTTCATTCTAAAAAGAACAAAACTTTCCGGTAGACCTAATGTTTATAGATTTAATCGGAAGGAAGAGTAATTCATTTATCTACAACTTCATTTCAAAACTTAATTTACATTTAACTCATATTAAACTATCAGTTACTCCAAAATTAACCCAACTCAATGCAGTTACAAAATGCCCAGTACAAACTAAATTACACGAAGACATTTTGAATTAAATCGTTGATACAAAACGGTATTAGCAAACTAATTTGAGATACTGAAATTGAAATTATATGTTTAGTTAATTACGCAGACCTCTAAATTCACACACATATATATAATAAAGCATTAGTTTCCAGTTACATTTTTGTAAGTGTTAAAAATAATGTGGTTAAGTGAATTAAGTATAAATGAAGTCATCAAGCCATTAGTTTCAAACAAACATTTCTCACTAAAATTTTAATAATGTCATTCATATGTATAGTAAGTATGATAAAGATTAAATTTTAAGATAAATATTAAGATACTACGTTGTTTTCATTTTATTAAAACATAGACTAAAAATATTTTTATTAATATTCTAGCTCTTTTTAATGTATAAATATAAATTTATAAATCATATTCTACTCATGTATGTTATTTTATTTACTATAACCTTGAAACTAGAGCGATTCATCAATAAATATTTTAATAATTTAATACTTTATATCTCATGAGAAAGAAAAAAAACGCAAGAGATGTGACACATATATGTTCTTCATATTTATACAAAATTTACCAAGCTTTTAGAGTTAGGAAAATGTCATTTCAGCTTTTAAAAGCTATACTTATTTTAGATGATATCTTCTTATGTAACCCCATAATGTTTTCTTAAAAGCATACACAGTAAAATCTTTAAATAAAACATAAATAATAATTGTACTACTTATTCTGAGTTCACTAAAAGCATTGCGCTTTATGCATAAAGAATGCTTATATTTTGAACTTAATAGTATGTATTTTCTTTCTGAAATATAAGTAATTATTTAATTCTGCTATGTACAATCTAAACTTTATTTAAGTTAATAAATAGTTATAAACACAAGAATTTGAAATTAATAGAAGTTCAATTTATCAAATTTCATATAAAGTCAGGAAAAGTCACGATACAGCATATATCTTTACAAGCACATTTACATAAATTGTGAACAATTTTTTTTATAAAATATATCTAAGTGCACTTAAAAATAATTACATTCTTCATAATAAGAATATTTCAACTCTTCAGAACCATAAGAATGCAGAGTTTGGTACAAAACTATCTTTTCTTTCTCATCCAATTTTATTCCATAAAATTTCATGACTTGATTCAAGCCATCTTTTGCTTAAATTTTACATATGGATAATTATTAGTGACTTTGTTACAGCTCAAATTTAAGAAAATGAGTATATGTGATAAAATGCAAGTCATTATTTTCAAACCTTTCATTTGGAATGCAGAAATATCTGCCAAACACAATTAACTGGTATTACAAGGATCTTTAAACATTTTTATGATTATCTAAATATTAACATTCATGTAAACAGTAACAATAACGTATCTTTGACTCAAATATTTCTATTTCTGTAATCACTGATGTCTGTATCATCATCAAAGAATCGTAGATAGCACCACAAAACAGTTTTTTGAACATGTAGACCAACTTCATTCTCTTTATCTCACATATCTTGTCACGTAAAAGAAGATTCAAATTGAGAATATCAACATAGTCACTGAAAGGATGGTTACTGACGCAGATATATTTTTAAGAGATTATATTGCTCACATTTATTTTATATTCTCTGTGTGTGTCATATAAATTATTCTTCGCATATGTATTTTCTATATACATAAGAAAAATGTGTATGAAAAGGAAAATTTATTCATGCATAGAGAATGGTGGAACAAAATGATGGAACAAAAATAATTCATGCTATTCTGATCACATTTTTATGTTTATATGCTTCTTCATAACGATACTTGCAATGATGATTTTTTGTTACATATCCCCACGTAAATATATACCCATTATTCCCATGTAAATAATTACTAAATAAAGAGAGATGCTTATTGAAATACAAACGGTCGCGAATTATCTTTAGCATTGCAAATCTTTAGTCTTGGGCCAAAATAACAGTACAAAAATTGACAAAAATCGACACCGAGGCTCAAGCTTAACTATTACGAATCCATGACTCTTGAATTATTACAAGGACACCCTTATCCCTCTTCATCTATTTGTTAAGAATGCCGAAAATTATGGTGAAGATTCATATGCACTACTTGGCGCCCAAAGAAATTAAGAGAAATTAGCACTTATCATATTATATCATATTGCTTCAAGTAAGAGCCATTTAAGGAGTTACTTGAATTTCCAGGCTGTAGTTTCCAGTTTCCATTTCCTCAAACCGAATACGCTGTACATAGGCAACGACATCATAATCTTGAACAACAGTTAAGTGACGAATTCAACATCTAAATTGCCTTTTTCACCCACATACACTACATTTACAGATGCATTGAACCCCTATAGAATTTTAAACGTGCATAACCCCTCTCAATACAAAGGTCATTTGTAAATTTAATTCAAAACTACAATGTATATTTTTGTAAGAAATACAATAAAAATCATAAAAGAGAAATTAAAAATAATTCTTTTCACTTTTCAAACTTAAAAATGACAAGAACAAAAACATTTTTATTACATATCAATATTTTTGATTTTGAAAAGGTATTTCTTTTATTTAACTTGTTATGCATTCTATTATGGGTTATTTTTTCCTACGACAATTAAAAATTATTTAGGTTATGCTTGCATAGCATATAAATCTTATCTTATTTGAAAGTTCATGTTAAGATATCTGTCTTGCTTGCATTTTGTAATTTTTTTTCACAATCTGAAAATTTACATATAAACGGAAACAGTTAAATATAAAATGTTTTAGATAATTAAAAATCAGTTTAATAAATACTTTCCCACGTGAATATACGAAAAAGAAACCATAAATTATGAAAAGATATCTTAAACGTCACTATTTATTATAAACCTTGAAACAAATATAGGCAGATTTTTCCAAAAATACATCGTTAGCATATTTTGTTTCTTGTTTTGTGCTTACATTCTGTGGATCCTTTATATTTTGCAATCAAATTCAACTAAACTTGTTTCTAATATCTATAACTTTGCAATTAAATGTTTACTTCAATTTCTAATATTTAGAAAGACAATTTCCTTAATCAAAGATTTTTCTTTAGTAGCGGAATCTTCGATTTATACTAAGATAAAGTGATAAAATATATTGTTGTTGTTACTTATGGCATTTGGACAAGTCAAGTTGTACATACTTATTAAGTAATATTAATTATACGATGACAAAATCTAATATTTTGAGAGTATTTTTGACATATAATATATTAGACATCATAATTTCTCAAAAGCGATGTATGAATTAAATTAAATAGGATAGTTTAATGTTTATTCTTATTTTAATATTTAAATCGTCACAAAACTGAATTCTATACTAAGCCAAGCTTCATTCTTTTTTTCTGAAATTCAACCACATTATTTTTCCTGAGACGCGTAACTAGTTAGCTAATATTTGTTTACGAACTTACACTTAAGCCAATCTAAAATATTACATAGCATATCTAACAAAAAAAGTACATCAATTTTATATGATATTATTGATTCCATTTCAATTGAGATTAATGAGATTTAAATTCTAATAATAATATCAGTGAGTTATTTTTGAAAGTTTTTGAATTTTAAATTACATTAAGTAAATATTTACATGCACTAAGTAAATCTTGGAATAATAAAAAAAATATTATACATTGTTTGCATTATAGTTAGGATTAATTTCTTTTTTGCAATTATTTTTCCAGATGAAACTTTTGATCAATTTCTGTTTTTTTTTATTGCAAAAAGAGCTTTATTCCCTTTATGCAGAAAAGTATTTAAACCAAATTTCATCCAAAGAGCAAAGCAAAGAAGGAATATTTTTCACCAACTTTCTGCTCTTCTCTTTTATTTCTAAAAGTTGTTACGCTTTCTACCTTTTATTTAAATCCAAACAATTTTAAAGAAGAGTAGATGTATTAAAAGTACAAGTTCTTTCGATCAATAGTTGTTACAAAAAGAGAAATTGCCTGAAGGTTTTCCTGAAGAGTCCAAATACTTTCTTCTGATAACATTTTCCCACATAATTACAGCAGTAAGAACCTTAAGGGTTTTGGCACATTTTTAACTGACACTGAATTTCTCCACGCTCAAATCGTAAAATGTAAGATGTCCATTTTTCCATAAAATCTAAGAGTTTCACACTAAAAAATCTGGCTTTTATTTAAAGATAACAAATTGTTTTATACCTTAAGAACATTTTAATATTTTTCCGGATACCCAGAATTCTTAAATAACTGCTACGTAAAATTTAAAACTATGAGGGAATTTTTTTTTATCTTCTAGCTTTATATTTTTCCTTTATTATTATTTTAGAAATTAAAAATGGCGTATGCTACATATTTGACATACTTTAACAAAAATTTAAATTGCTGAACAGCAAAAATGCGTCTTTGAAAAATTATTGCTTATAAACAGCATATTTGAATGAAATTTAAATTTCACCAGTGTACTCCAGTGGAAATAATTTTGCTTAAAGTTGTTTTCTCGTATGAACGAAAAACATCATGTATTTTAAGATTTATTCTAAAGAGGTATATTTACCATAAAATACCTGACATATTATGGAGATATAAACAAGAGAGCGTTTGCTGTAAAATTAAAAAAAAAAGCACATGAATAAGAAAGGTAATAATTTTTCTCAGTCTTTGTTGAAATAAATTATTTTATACCCACACACACACAAGTTCTTATAAATATATTTTAATTTCATGATAAGGTAAAATATCCTTAACGCCTAATTTTAAATGAAATTTTGTATAACTTTATAATGATGTACATTTTAATGACGTAAACATTCTTATGCGCAGGTGCTATATAATCCATGATTTAATATTCTGCATTTTTTGGCGATGAAGAATTGTTGCCAAGATGACGTAACGTGACGTGTGCGATGACGTAAATACTAGGGTTACCAAAATAGAAATTTCTGCATGATTCTTATTGGTCTCTATATGTATGACGTAATAAAAATGAGGTTGCCAGATACATAAGAAAATTCGCCAAAAAAATCACCAATCTACAGAATTCGGAATCTTGTATTATACGGCCCCTGTGCCCATTCTTATACAAAAATATTAAAAGTCGAAACTCTCTTAAAACCTAAATACTTTTAATTCCTATTTTTTTATCCATTAATTTGATTTTCAGACAGAGAGTGACCAATACTAATAAAATATTATAGATTCTTAGACTATTATAAGGATAAAATTCATGAGGATTTACAAGAAACTGTATTAGATATCTGTTACCGTTAGAAAGCGATTATTAAAGCTCCAATTCATATAAAATGTGTTAATTACTTTTGTAAATCATTATTTTCAAAATATTTCCTCATAATTTGTTAATTTTATACATATTACTGTTGAATATAGCTGTTATATAACCATTATTAATGAATAAAATTTATTATAATTTGTTATTCGTTTAATTTATTTATTCTTAAAAATAAATTTTTATCTGTTCATAGAATGAGTTCAGTTTAATTGCCTTGTAGAATTTTCCCATGTATTATTCTATTTTTATTTTTTGAAGCAGCACAGCACAGAAATTAAAACCTCAAAAATAAATAACAATAAGCAAACAAAACCTTGACTTTATTATTATTAATAATTTATATTGGATTACAATATCCATTGCATATAAGGTATCAAGGTTAAGCAGTCTTATGCCTCAAAAAAAGCATAAATAATAAACAAAACGATGATGCTATTGAGCTGAATTTTTCAACGGCCACGGATTCATCTTATCGGAGGTAACGTATATAATACTTGCAAATGTCGTACATCCGTTGGGTGCATCTTCGCAAAGAGATATGCCTTTGAATAACAAATAAACCAGAAGAACAGGAGCATAGAGGATGCGTTGCTTTTTATCAGTCGTATAAAATGCATTTTGGAAACTACCACCTACATATTTGTCATGTGATATGGGAAACTGCCTCATATATGAGCTTTTGGTAGACAGCTCATTAATTTTTGAGATCATATATATCTTCCCATTCTTTTCAGTTTTTTTATCAAGAAAGTTATTTTTATAATACTTATGAAACTAAGAAAAACTCTCTCGAGTAAGCAATTCAAAATAGAGTTTCTGAAATAAAAATTTAAATGTAGTTTTTTTTTTATGCAGTTTGACATTTTTTAAAGCTGATGAGAGAGATAGAGGCTGTGTGTGTGGGTCGTAATGAAATATTATTGAGAAATTCTTGATTGTGTTTATTTTACATATTTTTGAATATATTGTATTTGCAAATGCTTTGTGACATCCTGGGGAATAATCGCAAACTTGTAATCTGAGAAAATTTTATTTGAAATGATTTTAATTTTCTGTAATAATAAATAAGGATTAGAAGCATTTTAAATTTATTCATAAAATTCATACTTTTACAATTCGTAAGTTGATATTTCTTAAAAAGTTTGGAATACATTATAGTTTTTTTAAGAAATTTAAGTTTGTGATAAAGAGTGAAATGACTAAACAAAATGATATTTCCATATGATGTTTTTACTTATAAATAGTAACATTTTACCTTATTGCATGAACCTAAGTGATGCTAAGTGAATATTGCATAAATATTTGTATAAGTATGAATACTTTTTCTCATTTTATGCCATAATTTTTACCTGGTGATGAAAAATAATAGATGAAAACAACAAAATGTGTTCTTCTTACGGAAAATCCATCGTAATTCCCTTTCAGCAAACACACATTCAAAAGTAAACATTCCAAGATAATTTAATTGGGTGTAATTTAGACTACTTCTCTTTCATTCAATCAATTGCCATTTTTAGAGGATGTTCTGTTTTAGACTTTCTGCCAAATGATGACGATACGACGAATTCTGTTTCCTTTGAAAAGTTCTCAAAGTAGGTCACTCTTAAGTATTCTTTGATGTGTAGAAGTGTGTTTATAATTTTGCATCACCCATATTTTACTTCTGAGAAGATATAACCATTTTTAGTTCTTAAATGTGAAATAATTTAAAAATCATTTATTGTTTCCATTTTTTTTTTTTGGCATTTATATTTCATTCACCTTAAATTCTTAATAAAATAAAATATGCTATATAAATCAAAAATTGTCAGAATGTTTTTAAAATTATATTTTAATGTAACTTCTGAATAGAATTTATATATCATTTTATGAACATAAAATGTTTCATAACTTTACTAGTTTATATTTTATTTTTAACCAACCGATGGCTGAGTGGTTAGCATTCCTGACTCCTGATCTGTGGGTCCTTTGTTCGAATCCCGGTTCGGGCATGGCTTTTACTTTCTTTCTCTATTCTCTCAGTGCTTTTTGTCTTTTCTTCTGTGATGATAAATTAATGTGTCCCACCCTATAAACGGGTTTGTGGTGGTATGGCGCGGGCAACGCTACTCGCCTCCGTGACTTGGTTCACAGGTGCCCGCTAGGTAACGACAAGTGAGTAGCAGTTTCTGGCTTTGTTGTGGCATAGGGTTCGTCACCCAAGTACCCGCCGTTGGAAAAAAAATTATCTTTAAAATACCAAAAATTATGAATTTTCTCATAAATTTATGAATAGGTAAACACGGAGTGATTTTGTTTCAGTTTATAAATTACCCATTCTAAAATATATATATTTAGGAGTTTATTTGGAAGTACAAAATCTGAAGGTTTAATAATGCTGATTACAAAGGATTATATATGTTCTGTATAAGCTGTGAGGAATTTCATGTAGCTAATATGAATAGTTGAAATAAGAGTTCTGAAAAAGAAAACGATGATATGTTACTTTCAATATTTTTAGCCATGCATCATCTAGTACAACAATAAATATATATTTATAGAGTAAGATATAATACATAAGTGGTTATTTATACATTAAAAAATAATGATGTGTTTGGTTTAGTGGTATACAATTAATTTTTCTTTTTGGTAATTGTGTTTTCGAAACACAAGGTAAAAAAACCTCAAAATTTAGGATTTCATGATTGGTTTTGTAATGCATATCTTCATTCATTTTCTAATAAATTAGTTTATTCGACTCTTATTTCCAATGCGCATTTTGCTATGCTTCTCTAATAAACATCAATGTTGATCTAAATATCTGTAAAACTCTACGATAAGCTGAATGTATGATGCAAAATTTAAAACTCTTGTTCTAGACAATAATCAAGCTTTAATTTAAGTTAAAACCTCTGCTAATGATTTAGTAAGTCATTTTCAAAATAAACCAGATATTGAACGCCACCCAACTTGTCTAGTGGTCAGCGTGTCTGACTGCAGATAGGGAGGTCCTGGGTTCGAATCCCAGTTCTGGCATGGGTGTACTTTCTCTCTATATGTATCTTGTCTTTGTCCTTTCCTTGTATGAATGTGTTGTGAATGGTTGCCTACCCTCTAAACGGGTACATATGGCATGTGAGGAAGTCGGACACCACACCAAAATAGGGTTCAGTTGGAAAAGTAGAGCAGCGCACCTCACAATGCCAGCCTAGCTGGCACACGACAATACAACAAACAGTTATTAAATAACAAAATCCAAAAATCTGTAATATTATAAAATTAACTTTGATAAGTACACAAGTATTATTACGTAGATATGAAGCAAAAGAATGTTCAATTCTTAAAAGTCTCAGAATCCGTATTGTGAGATCTGAATTAATTGTTTGTGATATTGATTGGGAGAATTAAGAATATATTCAAATGCCTCATTTGATAGATAGTAGATATTCAAATCTCATTTAATATTCTTCGACTATAACTTTACTGCACTATGATATCACAGTCATAAAAAAGCTGTTTTGAATTTATTTGTAAGACTATTCTTTTTTCTAGCATCATAGAACATTGGGCTTTGTTTGCTTACATTTCTGCGTCTTTCCTTTTTTGAGAACAGGATTGTGAGAATTTAACTTTTTCCCACGTGAACACCCGACTACGGCCAATTATCTGTGAATATTCTTTCAGAAAGAAAACAGGGATGGTGTCTGCCTATCTTACAACAAACTTTAACTATTAAATTACGTTCTTCATCTTAAAAGAAAATTTTCGCTATGGTGCCTAAAATGATGTACGTTAATAATTGTTAATGTCAACTAATATTGATAATAGTTAAAAACCATATATTTAACACTACCATTTATAATACCATTGCTTATAATATTCTTACTTTTTTTGGACGTTTATCTCTTAACATCGAATTAAAAAAGTGCATTCTTTTTAATTATGTGTGATTTTTAATGCTTCAGAGCATATAATATTTTGCAATTTGTAATACTTTATCCCACAATAATAATTCGATTTTATTTTCCAAATAAAATTTTACGCAGTTTGAGGTAATCGAACTCATAGTGAAGAATCCAAATTTTATGCGCAATTATACGAATGTTTAAAAAGAAATCAATGAAAATCTACTTTAAAATATTTATCTAGCTTCTGATTTGATTGTCTGTACCTAAAAATGCAGTTTTACAACCATTGACATATGATACAGATGAAAAATATAATAGCATAAATGAAATGGTAATATTTTTCTTTATAAATACGAGTATTGGAATCTTGAAACAAGATCATTACTTTAATCGAAATGTGTTCCTCAGAAATTTATGAAATTCATTTCTTGATCTCTTATACATCTTTACCAGGTGTACTTTAACAAAAACGGAATTATTTGCACCTTTAAATAGTGTAATAACTGATTGATTCAGCCCATTTACTAAGTTTCTGTTTTCTAATATTGTATATATATTATAAGACTACAATTCCAATAAGGAATTTACCCGTAAATTCTTTAAGGAAGATAAAGGGAAAGTGAGTGCAAATAATTACTACAAAGCCCTAATTAACTTGAACTATAGAGAACTCTATTATAGCTTTTCGATAACTTTCCCTAGCAAAATTCGATTAAGTAAGCAAGGCGACTATATTATCCCTCCAATATTCGTATTGACTTTATTAGTTTATGTCTCATTTAAAAGACTGCGTATTAAATGAAATTATATTACTTTATTTAGGATATATTTATGGTGAAAATTGCATGCTTTTTCAACTGATTCAGAATTGAATACGATTGTGAAAGAGCATTCATCAGTTAAATGTGCTCTAACTAATTATGTTTATCAATATAAAATATATTTAAAGCTATTTTTTCATTTCGATACATTTTAATTATTATCTTTTTAATACAAATGTCACTCAACAACAGTATTGATTACTGTAGTCATTGAGCAATTTTTCTATACAAATGAAATAAATTCACTTAAGGATTCTCTTCTGTATGTCTAACAGCAAAGATATTACAAAATTACTCATTTTATTTCCTTTTCAATCGGCTCATAATAAAATTAACTAGTCAATACGTATTGTAATTTCTTAAAATTTGTGCTTTTTCCACATATAACGCGAATCTAATTTCTCGATAACCATTAAAGTATTTTTACGCATAGTATTTTCCGTTAAAGTATTTTGACCTTTAAGTATTTTTGCGATAAAAGTTCTTGGAATATATAATATTATGTTTTTAATTTCTCAAAAAGTATCAAAACTTCTTAATTACTGCAATAAAATTATCAAAACTTCTTAATTTTTGTTTAAAAAAACATTAAGTAAAATGGTAATTCTAAAACTTTAGTATTCTTTATATTTATGTTCCATAAGGTCTATTTGTATGCCGTCTAAAGTCATGATAATTTGTGGTAGATAAAAATTTTGAACTTAAAGCTAAAGACTGAACTAGAAACTGACTAAATATAATTTTACATAATTTTTTAAAATTTTGTTGGAGTGTTTTATAAGTTAAGTTTCTATTTCTCCCTTGATAGCAATAACTGGCAAAATTATTGCGATTATAATGGGGAAGTTTTAAACTGAAAGAAAAACATTCATCGGAATAAATTATTAACCAAGTTTATTTCCCGTTTAAAATAATTTACGGCTTATTTCAAGGCTTTTATAATATAAAATTAAATTAAATGACAGTATAGAGTAAAATAAGAATACATAACATTAACATCTAAACGTATATTTTGAAACTAGCACTAATATCACATTTAATTCTAATTCATTTGAAAAATACATAATGACTTTTTAATATAATAATAATAACGCATTTATTCAGAAATTAAAAAAATATTTAAATCAATTTTTTATTTTATTTTAAGGAACACATTTTTTAATATAAAAAGTATCTCATTTGTTCACACACACAATTTGTAACTTTAGACTAAAGAGATAAAAGATAAAATTAATGACTCATATTTGTTTTTCTATATGCAGTTTAGATATAAGAACAATAATTTTTTTTCTAATTTATCTTTAGTATTATATTTCAACTGTACTCCAAAATTAATCTGACATTAAAAATTATGTATATGCAGTTGGCTTATGTATATGTGTTTGTCTCTAAGCTAATTGACTTGAATGTGAGGAGTAATGAAAAATGTTACACCAAATGCTCATTTAAATTTTTAACCATATTTTGTCAAATATCCCATGATATTTCACTCGAAATCATATTATTTGAAATCAAGTAGTTGAAATTCATTAAATAATTCAGCTGATTGGGCCACCAGGTATGCAGTGAATACACTTGAAACAGAGTTAAATATACCCAGTAATCTTAAAAATATTATATGGAAATGGTACTTATAAACGTGTCAATTCATAAGAAAATCAAACTTGCAGGGAACTGGGGATTTAAACTAAATAGTAACCGCTAGAAGAGGATCAATTCTCACAGAAGCCAGCACTATCCATTCATTGACCTAAATCCTCTGGATTTTTATCTCTAGGGATATCCTTAATATCTAGTGTACCAAACAATCATTTCATCCCGCATAAACTTTCTGATACTGAGCCCTCAAAGTCAGCAGATGTTTAGAAATTTCTTTGTCAAATAGACCTCTTATATGCTTCTATGAGCACAAATGAGAAGTAATCCATATAACGGGTCATATTTTAAATATTTGTGTGTTATGAATTTTTATATAATTTATTCTTATTTTGTATTTTAATTATATTTTTGCTTAAAGACATACTTTTATATAAAATTCTCACTAAAACTTAATTTATTTACGTTTTAAAAATTTAAAAAATATATGCGATTAAAAATAGTGAAGTGTTAAAACAAGTTATAATATATATTGGTGTAGCTTGTCTTTTTCTGGACCTTGTGCTACAAAACCCAAATAACCAACCAAGTTATAATACATTCAGTCCCAGTTTCGTACAATTAATATTTCATGTGACGTCATATGTTATTAAAATATTGAAGTCAGAAATATTTTTCAAAATGTCGTGAATTTCATTCCAATCATGTTGGCGATATCCTCAAGATAAAATTGATTTATTGTCAATGAAAAGATAAATTGTCAATGAGAAAATAATCAGAGTTACAAAAGAATACATAGCTAAGGGTACTGCACAAGAGGACACATTAGGTGAATTCTGGTTCCTCATCATAATCATTGAATATTTGTAAATATAAATGATTCGTTTTATCAATGTTGATATAGCTGATATTCACTTTACACAACAGATGAAATGGAACACACCAACATATGTATGGAACATTTTTCAAAGAGGCATGGAGTATGGATCTCATCACCAAGTATTCATTCCCATGAAAGAGAACGCGCAAGACAGGAGATTTCATATGACATCGCTGCAAAATATTTAACTTCATTGAACAAAATATCCTCTTTTGTGTGTAATGCGTGGATAATAAAGCTGTTAAAACTTTTTTTTTCTGAATTCTTTTCTGGAATTCTCCTTATGTCATTGTAATAGCTTGTCTTCCATGATGATGCTTTTTAAAGGGCATTTTATAATTCTAATTTCCGGCAATGTTCTTAAATTCTCACCAAACTTTAAACACAGATAACCTTGTATTTTGCTACAGCGTGATTGTGATACTAAGTTAAGATTTTATTTTCATTTTTAATAAGCGACCACGAGATCTTTTTTCGCGAAACAAAATAGCCTATATAATTTAATATAAAAGCTACCATAAAAAATATAAATTCTGCGATGTATAGAAAATTGCAGATGTGTGTATATATATATATATATATATATATATATATATATATATATATATATATATATATATATATATATATATATATATATATATACGAGGTTTGTCCGGAAAATACGTATAAAAGTTGAATAATAACTTTATTTTACTGTTTGCAGTCACGCCAGGTGGCACTACTGCTGTAATCAATCCCATCAACGCTCATTTCGAGTTAGACCACTCTGCGTGTAAGTAGGAGTGTGCGGCTGCTTGTTGAAAGTTACTCTTTTTCACCTGCCGTCGGCATGGAGCTCTCTCTGATTGAGGAACTGAGTCAGAGAGTGAACAGAAATTTTTACGTTGAAGTTTTGACACATCTCAGAGCTCGTGTGGCCCAAGTTAGACCGGATTTGGCTAAAGGGGGCTGGTGGATGCTTCATAACGACAATGTGCCAGTTCACACGTCCCTCGTTGTGCGTGACTTTTTGGCCCGTAACTCAATCACCGTTACAGACCACCCGCCTAATTCAACCGATTTAGCCCCTTGTGACTTCATCTTGTTCCTTAAATGCAAAATGAGGCTTCGGGGGCAGCACTTGGGAGAAGTGGAAGGCATCAAGGCAGAAACGACTCGGCAACTGAACAGCACCACAACTGAAGACTTTCAGCAATGTTATCATATATATATATATATATATATATATATATATATATATATATATATATATATATATATATATATATATATATATATATATATATATATATATTATGTATATATATATATATATATATATATATATATATATATATATATATATATACATAATATATATATATATATATATATATATATATATATAATACATATATATGTATATATATATACATATATATATATATATATATATATATATATATATATATATATATATATATATATATATATATATATATATATATATATACATGTGTGTGTGTATAAATTGAAGCTAATTTATTATATTTCGATTCTAATTTAGCATAACGACTTCATATAATATTATTTTTCCATTTTCTTTAATTTTTCAAGCCAAAATTAAAATTGTTTTTGTCTAAAAATTGGATATCAGAAATTATTTAAAAAATTATACCGCTACCGTATTTCCCTATGAATACATTGCTTGTAGGTTGGTTAAGTCCTACTGAGAAAAGTTATGTTAACTGTCAAAGTAACCTAAGAACAATAATAACAGAACTATTCCAATTTATATTAGACTTGATTGAAATAATATGTGAAATATGAAAATATAAGCATGTAGAATTTTATAGATTACAGGAAACAAATAAAAACATTTGTGTGTGGAAGAAATGCAAGTTTTAACAATATTTATAACTGCTTGCATTCAAATATCTTGTTGTAACAATTATTCATTTAGCGTGGAATATTTTACACTGGAAATTTAACTCAGGCAAAATAACTTTGGTATTTATGATCAAAAATAATTGGAAGTGACAGCTTAATTTCAGGAAAGAGAGAAATTATAATATAGTATCTGATTTCTCTCTGTCTCTCCTTGAGAGCATATTCTAAAATTCTACTAGTTTTAAGGCACTGAACATTATGGCTTGATTTACATACAGTACACAATGTTTAGGAAAATAGCGCAATACTTTAAACGTTATTAAAGTTAGTTATAGAAACTTTTCATCCTTATGACGTAATAAATGTACATGTGTATTTGTCAAATAAATGAAAAGTGACTATTTGCAATAATAAAATATTTTTGTTGTTAGTTAAATCATTTTATTTTATATTTTATACAGCTTGTGAAATTTCTTCGTCAAGTGTGTTTTTTCCAACCTTCTAATGGCAATAAATTTAATTTAAATCTTGTTTACATTTTTTAATTATGTCTTAAATTGCATTTTATGCATCCTCAAATTCCATAAAGTGACAAATTTTATAAGAATAAAAATTATTCAATGCATTTTATACAATTTGTGACTGATATCATCTTGGTTATAGCAATATGAATTTTTCCTTAGTGAAACAGTATTAAATTTCTTTTATTTTTATAACTTTCAGATTGAAATTAATTGTAAATATATCTGTTTATCAAGAACTTTTCTTTCAAATAAATGCATAAAAATAATCATTCTCCAATATGCTATCATATCAGGAAATAATTTGATAACATCAATACATTTTTAATTCAATAATTAAATAGAAAAGAGAAAAAAAGAATTTTTCTACATGGAGATATAGCTAGATTTTTATCCCATTGTAGAAGATCAGAAATATAACGTAAAAAACTAATATATCATTAAAATTTATGTTTTTAGGGAAAAGCTTATATATATATATATATATATATATATATATATATATATATATATATATATATATATATATATATATATATATATATATATATATATAAATATATATATATATATATATATATATATAATTTGAGATCACACTTAAAATAAAAAATCTTGATAAAGCTTAATTTGTAGTTAATAAAAAATTTTTTTTTACTATTTTTTTAAAATTCTTCTACTTTTAGCCCAGTTAGCTATCTGAACATATACGACATCTTTGATGCTTTTACATAATTTATTGCCATTTCCCCCCACTCAAACCTCTATTCTACCACTTTCTTTTCTCTTTTCCTTCTTTTTCGCAGAGGGTCTAATGAAAATTCGACCATTAGCAATTGAAAATGGTGCTAGAGTACTTGAAGATTTATAGAAAGCATTGATAGAAGAATGTGCCCGGTGGGATTTGAACCTACGACCCCCCAGCTTAGAAGGCTTCTTCTACCTCTCTTACATCATTTTTTCAATCACCTTTTGCAGCAGATCTAATCATATCGTATACCTATTTACCGTAATTTTCCATACACCGCAATTTTCTAACATTTTAATAAATTAAATACGCAAATAAACAAAAGCTATATGTGAGTTCTCGATTCATGACATAACAATTAAGATGGTGTATTCGGTGAAAAATAATTAAACTGTTAGGTAAATTTCTACGTAAAACAGAAGTCAGCAATACCAAATGGCTTAAATTAATTAGAAATTACTTAATTTTTTCATTACAATAAGCAATTGAAAGATGCTTTATGTAAATATTTCTGTTTCATTATTTTTAGGAATGCTAAAGAGAAGAAATGAATTTGGAAAACACATTTTAAAACGACTATTTATAGGATAGAGGACTTCATTTCTATTTATGTTTTATGAGAAAGTGGAAATATATTAATTATTTCATGAACTAATATGTTCTATTTTCAGAAATGCTTTTTACACCATGCTGAAAAAAATTTTAATTTGCTAAAAATATCATGAAAATAGTATTAATCACTATCAAATACAAAAGTGTGGTTTTATTTCAAAACCACACATCTAAGTCATCAAATTTAAATATAAGGTGTTATAATAAGAAATATCCTGACTGTGGGTCTCGAGTTCGAATCCTGGTTCGGTCCTGGATGTTACTTTCTTTCTCTGTTTCTTTGTCCTTTCTTCTGTGACGATGTATGAATGTGACCCACCCTATGAATGGGTTTGTTGTGGTATGACGCGCGAGGTTTCCGGTCGGCTGAAGAGAGTGGACGTATTTTTAAGCTGCTCTTCCTCTATGATTGAAATATGCGGTTTTCTTTGGAGTTGTGTTTATAGAGTTATATCATTTGATAGATCTCAAATTCAGCTCCAAAAGGATATTTTTTTCAAAAATATTGGTTAATTAGTGAATTAATTAACGATTTTTAAGTGTTGCACGTGTATTTTCAAAGTCCCGTCCGAAAACCGGTCCCCACCGGAGGGGCTTCACCTAGCCTACGCAAAATCGTCTCCTTTCTACCGGGTCGAGGAGCGGAGAGCTGCCGCTAGGCTTAGATTCATCTTCCTGGTACCTCTGACAACGAGCGCACCACGTTAGACTAATTAAATACTTTAATTTGCGAATTATAAAGGACTTCCATCAACGGATTCTCATCAACGGATTACTGGTTGTAATTGACCACTGATTGTTATTCTACTACTGGGTGTACGGAGGACTAAATTAACAGTTACTTTGGACACTTACCGCATAATTTTAACATCATGGCCTCTAGAGAAAAATATTCTACTCGAAGCAAAGTTGTAAATTATGAAGAACTAAATACGTCTACGAGCTCAACTGATGCAGAAAATGGAGCTTCAATTATACATGATGACATTAACTCGCAAAGTAGAACTGTCAATTTAACAAAAGTCAACGACTTCTTCCTCAATAAGGTAGGGCATCACGAGGATAATGATGAAGTAAGATCTACGGCTTCTTCTATTGATCAAGATGTACTTATGCGTCCAGAGGATGAAGCGGATGATCTCTGCAAAAAATTCAATAAGATTATCTGGAGTAAATCAGGTACCAAATACAACCTACCTCTACCTCTTAGAAAAGAAGCAGACAAAATAATTAATGCCATTAAACAACAATATTTTTCACAAAAAGTCATAAATTCCCCTACGCATAAGGAAAATACTACAGCTTTTAAGGATAAACTGGAAGAGATTAACTCAAGCCTAGAAGAAATTAAAACTCAAGGCCTAGAAACAAAATTACTCATCGAAAAAACATTAAGTATTACTCCAGAGAAAGAGCGACCCACTTACAGCCAAGTCCTCAGTGAAAGATTGCGAAAAGATAAAGAAGTCTCCCTCATTGTCAAGCCAGCAGAGGGAAAAACAACAAAAGAATTAAGATCCAACCTGGAGAAGATAGACTGCAATGTTAAACTAAAGAAAATAACATGGGGTAAATTCGTAACAAAAATATCTTGCCATAATGTCGAATCAAAGGAAACATTAAAGCAGCAGTTAGCAAAACACTCGATTGTGACAGAGGAGCCTTCCATAGCCACAAGAAAACTGATACTTCTCAACGTTCCTGAAAGAATAAATGATTGCAATATTGCTCAACATCTTTCTGAAGAAATATCTATAGAAGACATACCAAATAAAATAAAAATTATGGAGATCAAAGCACATCGTAAGAAAGACAACTTACAGCACTTTGTTGTGGAAGCTAACAAAGATCTTTATCACGCTCTGATCAAAAGAAAAACACTTTACTTTGGGCTACAGAAAACAATAGTTCGTGAATATAAAATCCTACGAAGATGCTATAATTGCCACGACTTTGGGCACATAGCCAATAGCTGTAGATCCTCTCGCATATGCGGAAAATGCGGAGAACATCACAGTGAACTAGCCTGCAAAACTAAAACGCTATGCTGTATTAATTGCAGAGAATCTAATAAACGAGGGGAAAATTTCTCAACCAGCCATGCAGCCTTTTCCACACAATGCTTAACATACAGAAGTTTACTTCGAAGAAAATGAAGCATATACAGCAATCATCTGTAGCTCAAAGGTCAAGACTCGGAACTACTCCATTTAAGGAAAACCCTGGAACAGGTATTATTAAATTTACACAAATAAATCTGCAAAAAGCTAAAGCGGCAACATCTCAACTTACTACTTTCATCGATCAACATAATGTAGATATAATAGGAATCCAAGAGCCACATACTGTTAAAGGTAATATTCCGGGTTTCCCTCAAGCATGGAATTTTAATTATTCGTCAAACATTGATTTTTATCCTAGAGCAGCTACTGTTAGTACAAACAATGACTGGAATTGGATCAACATTCATGCTACAAGAGATGTCGCTGCAAATCTTCTTAATTTTAAAGATTTAGAACTATGCATCATTACAGCTTACGCATCACCACTAGAAGACTTAGAAGACACCTTGAACATCATCCAGAACCTCTTGACTACCTACAAGCATCTCCCCACAGTTATTATGGGAGATTTTAACAGTCATAATATTATTTGGGGTTACACCAGTAATGATGGAAGAGGTATAAAAATGGAGGATTTCATAGCCTCAAACAACTTAATTATTGCTAATACCTTTGGATGTCCACCTACATTTGTGACAAATCAAGGAAAAGGTTGGCCAGATCTCACATTGTACACGGGAGCAAACATTATATCAATTGAAGATTGGAAGGTAGAAGATGAACTTTCCTGTTCTGACCACCTCTACATTACCTTTACAATCAAGACTGATACTACTGTAATTACAAACCGAAGATACAAAACAAACTGCAGATTGAAAGCTTTTCAAAATCGAATTAGACCCTATCTTCTCTTGGAAATTCCAAAAATCCAGAATGCAAAAACAGAGAAGAACTCGAATATATAGTCGAAGACATTAATAGCAATATTATTAAAGCCTGTGATGAGACATTAAAAATAAAAACTGCTAAGCCGAAAACTAATATAAACTGGTGGACTTCTACATTAAGGCAGATGCGTCAAAAAGTCAAAGCTTTGCGAAGACGCATGAAATCAACCCCTGAACCAGCAAGAGGATTAGCACTTCAAGCTTATAAAAAAGAACTGGCTATTTATAAGCGCTCAATCCAAGAAGCCAAGTTAAGTAGTTGGCGCAATTTCTGCACCAATAACAAGGAAGTATATGGCACACTACAGAAGCTCGCTATGGGCAAAACATTCAAGCCAACTCTCTTAACAGATAATGGTACAGGTCCACAGCGGAAAAGACAAGTCATAGCGGAGGATATTATAAACAGAATAATAACTTCTTGTTTTCCTGAAGATAACACCGAAGAAGATACACCCCACCAAAAACAAATTCGAAATTCCCCAATATTAAATACTACTCCAAATGACCAATGGTTCACAAAACAAGAAGTTACTCACGCCATTAGAAGACTTAAAACAGGAAAGGCTCCGGGACCGGATGGTATAGATAATGCTCTTGTCAAGGCTCTTCACTATGCTGCACCATCACTCTTTAATACACTATTTAATAGGTGCTTGGAACTACACTGCTTTCCCAGTACTTATAAAAAAGGCCAAATCATATTTTTTCTAAAAAATGGGAAAAATCCAAATCAACCTGGATCCTACAGACCTATCTGTCTTCTGCCGGCAATAGGTAAGGTATTGGAAAAATTGCTGGTAGAAAGAACGAGTTACCATCTCGAAAATAATAAGAAGCTGAGCGAATTACAGTTTGGATTTCGAGCTAATAAATCAACAGAGCATGCTTTGAAAAACCTGATAAAAAAGATCGAAGAAAATAAGAACAGAGGACACTACACAGTAGTAATCAGCCTAGATCTCAAAGGCGCTTTTGACTCAATCTGGTGGCCAGGAGTACTAGATAAAATGGCAAAGCTTAACTGTCCCAACAATTTATTTAAGATGTGGGCACACTTTCTCACCGATAGAAAGAGTTTAATTAAACACGATGGAGGTTTTGTACTACACCACCATAACAGGGGTTGTCCACAGGGATCCTGTGGGGGACCATTGCTTTGGAACATATACTTTAATGATTTCCTTCTCCAGAAATGGCCAAATAACACATCATTGCAAGCATTTGCCGATGATGCACTGCTCATTGTTTCAGCAAAAACAAAAGAGCAGTTAAAGCTAACAGCCAATATTGCACTCGCACAATTTGAAGATTTGTGTAAGGAACATAAATTAATTATAGCCCATGAAAAAACTCAAGCCATCTTTTTTGGCAGCGGCAAAAAATGCTTAAAATCATATCCGAAGATTGAAATTTGTGGAAGAAGCATTAAAAAAGTTAAGGAAATGAAATATTTAGGAGTAATTCTTGATTGCAAACTATCATGGCTTCCTCACATCAGGCAACAAAAGATAAAGACTATAGCTATTGTAAACAGCCTAAGACGAACAACGAATAGAAACTGGGGTGTAAATGCCAAAATCCTTAAAATTTGGTATAAAACCATTATTGAAAGAATGATATGCTATGGATCAGCAGTCTGGGCGGAACCAATGACAAGCAGAAAAGTCAGACAGCTATCTAGTTTGCAGAGACATTTCACCTTAAGTATCACTAGATGTTTCCGCACGACTTCTACGGCAGCATTAAACATCTTGGCAGGAGTCTTTCCATTACATTTAATGGTTCAACTAGAAGCTGCTAAATCTAACATTTTCCAACATCAAGAAAAAATCACTTTCCTGGATGCAATTTATAACCCAGATGACTTTGAAATTCCCTTCAAAGCATTATTCCACCCAGCAACACAGATGGAAGGGATAATGGTTCACACTTCGAATCCTACACAGTGCCAAGGCACTCACCAACACTTTTTCACCGATGGTTCAAAAATAGAAGGCCAAGTGGGAGCAGCTTTCTGCATTTTCGAAAATGGACAGGAGAGTGGTTATTGGCAGGGACATTTAAGAGAAGCTAACAGTGTTTTCCAAGCAGAATTGGTTGCGATTGATAAAGCATTAAAATATATAGCCGACAATAATTTATACAAGGCAGTGATTTGGTCAGACAGCCAATCAGCTCTTTTGGGAATATATAATCCATATCACAGAAGCCCACTGATTCAGGACATCCAGAATCGCCTCAGGACATTTAGCAATAGATGGCAAATTTGTCTTCACTGGATCAAGGCTCATGCTGGACAAACTGGTAATGAAAGAGCTGACATACTGGCAAAGCAAGCTGCCAAAGCATGCTCAAACATGCCAAAAATTGAATTAAAATGGCCCAAATCATACTTGATTTCTAAATTACGTAACCATTTACTAATGGCCTGGCAACAAGAATGGAATGAGGCAGAACAAGGTAGATGGACATACAGCCTTAAACCCTCTGTCTCTCTTGATTTCCTTGTCAAGGACCACAAAGAAGCACAGTTTCTTTCTGGACATACTCCAACACCGGAGTATCTCAATAAAAGGGGCATGGCTCCAAATAGTGCTTGTTCATGCGGTCAGGTTGGGACCATTATTCATTACATGTTTGAATGTGATTTCACAAAACAATGGCACCTAAAAGCGCCTAAAAACTCGGAAGAACTTACTCCGTTTCTCCGCTATGCTAGCAAAACTCCTTCTGCATAAGATAAAAAACATAATCTCCTTTATCTATGAAAAAGGATCTGAACTCTGTAAGGATAATGCCATAACTGAGCAACGGATTTCATCATAAGAACAATTTGGTAAAGGGTAAAAATTATTGTAAGGTATTTCTCCACTTTTTGTGATAAAATATTAATAGGTATTGTATTTGTTTAGCAATTAATTTTTATTATTTTCATAATAATAATTATTCAGATTAAGGTGTTGAAAAATATTGATTGACTCGGCACAATGTAATGTGCAATATTAAATATCCTAGCAAAGTTTATCTATTATTTATCTATTAATTTTAATGTCTAATTTTGCATTATATTTCCTAAACATTGTAAACCATTATAAACTGTGAACAGACAATGCAGGTTTTTTATGTGATAAAATAATGCACTGTAATATTTCACAATTAGTATATGTTTTATTTATGTATATACTATCAATGTATTGTATATATTTGCGCATTTTCTATTACAATTTTTATATGGTACGTCAAGTCATATATCATTTCCTCTATCTAACCACTATGTATAAAACTAGGGGTTAACATTCAAGTTTGCTTTGAGTCTTCAGAAATACCCTATTTAGCAATTTTAGTGCAATATATGTTCATTATTATTTCTAGTAATGTTAGAATGTCTATAAAATATTTTGCTGTGTATTTTATTCACTTTTTTAAGCCATTTTTATTATTCATTGTATTGTAATTATATTTTGTTCAATAATTTTCTTAATCGTACTAACTATAGTGCACAGACTGAGCTGCTGCAAAATATTAACTGAATCAGCAGATTGCAATCTGTAATACTTTAAATATTCTACTGTTTATCACTTACAGCAAATGTTAAATGTTCAACAGGATACCTTTCATGCATATTTAAACTTAACTATTAGTATATATTTGCTCTTTTTCTAATACAATCTTGTCATGTGATATAATACGTCATATGATAATATGATACGTCATGTGATATAACACTTCCCTCTATCTAACCACTATATATAAAACTGGGGGTTTATATTGAAGCTTGCTTTGAGTCTTCAGAAATACTTTATTTAGCAATTTTAGTGCAATATATGTTCATTATTATTTCTAGTAATGTTAGAGTGTCTGTAAAATATTTTTCTATATATTTTATTCATTTTTAAGCCTTTTTATTATTTATTGTATTGTAATTATATTTTGCTCAATAATTTTCTTAATCGTGGTAACTACAATGCACAGACTGAACAGCTGCAAAATATTAACTGAATCAGCAGACTGTAATCTGTTATACTTTAAATATTCTACAGTTATCACCTACAGCAAATGTTAAATGTTCAATAGGATACCATTCATGCATATGTAATCTTAACTATCTGCGTGTAGACAATGTAGTCCTTTGGTATTGCGAAAAATGCAATGTTACATTAAAGGACCCAGTTAAAGCATGAGAGAGTTACTAGTACTTATTGAAAATCTCTCTCTGTCCCAATTATTTGCTCTTTTTATACTCTTCTACTTAAACTTAATTATATTGCTTGCATATTTGTGTTATAAACTACTTATATCGTCTGCTATGACCATCATAACGATAATTAATTTGTATCTTTACCAGAGTTACTTGGAGTGTTAGGATAATCTATCTTCACAATTTTATAGCAATATTTAACTCATGTCATCGCCCATAGTGAAAATTTTGTAAATGTTTTGTTGTTGATGTTATTTTTCTGTCAAATTATTAATTAATTTCAAATATTAGAGACCTATTGAAATTCAATTTTGTTATCAAATTTCGTGACAATTCTGTCACACCAGATGTATTACGTGATGGAGCTATACCTGATAACCTAAGGTACAGACCAGGTGTTCCATTGCGTATGTCTATGTCTATGTCTATGTGGTATGACGCGGGTAACGATACTTGTTTCCGTGACTTGGTTCACAGGTGCCTGCTGGGTAACGACAAATGAATAGCAGTTTTTAGCCTTGTTGAAGCATAAGGTTTGTCACCCAAGTGCCCGCCGTTAGAAAATATAATCAGAAGCAGAAACATAGAATTTATTAATTATATTTGTACGTTTTTAAGGACTGTTCTCACAAAAACTTTGCTTAAGAAAAACAGGTTATTTCATTTATGTCATGTAATATGCTAAAATTTATTCTCCTTCTCTAGAAGAAAAGTCAATATGATTATTTATCACAATCAAAAATTAAAAATTCTAAACAGAAAATCATCCACCATTTTGTATTACTTTTAGCTAATATTCAGATTTGAAATTATTTCTGCGCTAATATTAGATTTGATAACAATAATTCTTCAATTAATATTAAGAAATTTAATCAAAAGTTAGAGTAAAATGGGTTCCACCTTGCCCTCATATCAATTCAGACTTCTGAAATTGAGTAAAAAAATTGAAACAATACGTTTTCTTCTTTATATTCCTAAAATTGAAAGATAAAATTTCACATGTTATTTGAATATCATAAGTAACATCATTGGTTCTATCGAAAAACTTTTTATCTGTTCTATCAAAAAAACTCTGGTTTGTTGGTAACTATTTAATGAGTTTGTTGTTCTTAGTAGTTCATATTTTACTTTTGTTATGGATAGAACTAGTTGCCTCATACCATCTAAACTTGAATGTAAGAAGTATAAGCCAACTTTGTTTTTACCGTGTATCCAACTATTACAGGAATTACATTTTACTTGTCATTTGTAACTTTAAAAATGCAGCAACATTTTCAAGTGTAACAAAAAAAATTTAATATTACATTATCAAAGTCCTGATAGTAAAATGGTTGATAGTAATTCCTGTCGTTTTTGCAATGGTTTGGCTTATTAATCTGCTCTTAACATTTTATTAAAATTATTTTTTAAGGAAACCATGACTTTGTTAATTTTAAAATTATCTTAATATTAACAAAATCATGGTTTTGAAGAATATGTGATTGTATAGTAATCAATTGCTTCTGTATTATCGGTTTTACTAACACATTGTTGCGCTCATGTTTTGTCTTAACTGCATTGAAATCAAAATAAACTTCAGACTTGAATATGCATAAATTGATGTACCAGTATATGTAGTTGTATCGGTAGTTGTAAATTGAATAATTACAACTACCGATAATCCACTTTTTTGCATATTTCTGCGCAAACGAAAATGCCTTTTATTTAGTTGATATTTAAACATTATGGTATGTAAACATCATCATGATAATTGTCGTGGATTACTTTACAACATTAAGTAAGTAAGTACAATTAATGAAAGATTTAAGGAATAAAAAGAGGATAACTTACCAATAAACGTATGGCAATACGTTGTTAGTATTACACTTGTCATAAGAGTAAAAAAACATACTAAAAAAATTATAAAATTTAATAAATACATTTTCGGTTTACAATAGATGAACTTTCTATTTCTTAAATTCCATCATAGACTTCTGATTGACATTTATGTCATAGTTATTATAAAAAAATTGTCAATCACACAAGATTATCTGTTAGGTTAATTATATATAAAAGTTCATTATATTGTATGTTTGTTTATCTTTAATAGGTGCATGGGGATTTTAATTATTATGATTTCTAACTTAAGATTTTTTTAAACCCAAGTACTCTAGGAAAAAATATACTACTAAATATTATTTTAAAGAGGGTGCTTATGGGATTTAAAAATACTTTCTCAACAACCATTCACTGAAATATCAGTCTAATTTTGCTAGAAAAGTGCAAAATTTGACTGAATAATTGCACACTGAAGACATGTTTTTTTAAAAGTCACTGTGAAATTATTAAAGTCATTACTATAAAAGTCATTAATGGTTTTGATAATTTTCTTATGTATATTTTCTGTTCTATTATATTTTGATAAAGTTTTCTCGAATTTATATCGTATAGAAAAAATCATTATTAATTAGCGACCAATTTTGATGCACAGAGCATTTTTATTTAATCAAATATCTTTAATTCTGAAATCATTTTGGATCTAATGAGGTTTTAGAAGATAACATCAGCTATTTCTTTTATTCTTATATTTTAGCATTCTTTTTTTCTTTTTCCATGTGCCATAGATAATTATGAATATAATTATTTCAATATAATGTAGAATTTATGATATTATTGACTAAATCTTTTTACTGAGTCTCTTTCATGTGTAATTCCATTTTCTAATGGAAAATAGGATGACAATTTTAAATAATTATAATTAGACCAATTTTTTATTCATAGCATTGGAATTTTTGGTGCATTAGTATATGAAAACACTAAATAAATGGAACAGTGCCGTATAATCCATGATTCCAAATTCTTAATTTTTTGGCGATGATGAAATGTCGCCAAGATGACGTATCATGACGTGCGTGATGACGTAAATACTAGGGTTACCAAAATAGAATTTTCTGCATAATTCTTATATGTCTCCATATGTATGACGTAATAAAAACGAGGTTGCCAGATACATAAGAAAATTCGCCAAAAAATAGGCAATCTCAGAATTTGGCATCCTGGATTATCCGGCACCTGTGCCAAATAAATATACTTCACAAAGTATGGGGATAGTACCCAACTTCGTGATTAAAATTTTTATATTAATGAATTTTTAAACTTAAGTGCTTTTTATGCATTGTGTTTAAGATAATTTTAAGTATTTTCACAGCTGCATTTATTTTAAGTATTTAGCAGCTTATGGTAAATTGTAGAAATATCAACTGAGTGTCACTAGCATATTTTATGTACGTACTACAAGTCAATAAATACATACAACAAGAACAAAATAAGGATCTATTGATATGGTTTAACATTTTACAAAATTTGATTAAAATTTGTAGGAAAATGTATATTTTGAAATTTTTTACCAATTGAAAATTAACTTTGTTTTAATAATCGCTTTTATAATTGTAAGCCAACACATAAGTTTTTGTTTCTAAACATTTATTCCTTTTTGTCCGCCCGCTGTGTATTGTGGCATTATATAGAAAAATTAAAACTTTATAAAAAAATTTACATTTCTCAAAAGATCAATATAAAAATTTTTTACAACCAGTACAGTATTTTCTTGGGCACAGGTGTCGTATAATCCAGGATGCCAAATTCTAAGATAGGCGATTTTTTTGCCATATTTTCTTATGTATCTGGCAACCTCGTTTTTATTACATCATACATATGGAAGAGCTCTGTAAAAATTATGCAGAAAATTCTATTTTGGTAACCCTAGTATTTACGTCATCGCGCACGTCACAATACGTCATCTTGGCAACATTTCTTCATCGCCAAAAAAATTCAGAATTTGGAATCATGGATTATACGGCACCTGTGCCATTTCTTAACAAATTGATATCATTAAAATGAAGTAAATGTATCCAAACTACTATTATTCTTATTAAGGTAAAATGATTATTACATGAAACTTTGATTAAATTTTGTAAAAGTATTCCCATAAAAATTAAGAATTTACATTCTGAAAATTAATTTACAAATCTCACTAAATGAAACTGCAAAAGTTTCTTCATGAAAATATCATTCAATTACATCATTTCTATTAAAATTTGCAGTCACCTTTAAGACAGTTATTACTAAACATAAATCTATATGAAATTATAAAATTATTAATTTTGTTAGAACTTTTCAGTTATGAGTTATTTAAGATTAATTTTCCTTTCCATTAAGAAATAGAAAAATATATTTCATTAGAGTACGATGTGTTAGAAGCATCGAAAATATATTTCCCAACGGCGAAGTTAAAATTCTAAGTATGCACAACCTTGTTAAATCTTTCTTTCTTAATTGTAATTTCTGGTATCGAAATCGTCTAATGGATGTGTCAATGCTTTTAACTGCCTAAAGCTTAGTGATGTTAACATTAAAGAGATGATTTTTAAGTCCATATGTATTACGCATATAACAAATTTCAGCTTCTTCAATTAATGTTTGCCATTTCGGAAAATATTTAGTTTAAAATGTAAAATGAGTTCCATTTCCTCCATGCTGTGTTTAGCAAAACTTTAGTGAGTTAGTATTTACTAATTAAGAAATTAATTGAATTGTACCAATTATAAGTAGAATTAAGCTTTGAAAAATTTAAAATTGTTGTTGATCAGTTAAAGATGATCTTTAGATCATTTTCAATTTAAATTATTATTTGGATTTTTCCTTTTTTAAGATAAAAATTCATTTTTGATGTTTCTGGTGTTTTTAGGATTTGTTTAATTTTTAATTGCTCTAAGATCATTCAATAATATTTAAAATGAATTATAATATGTCTTCCTGCCAATTAATTTTTCAATATGTATTACATTCTGTTCAATAAGTATAACATCCTAAGCAAAATAGTTCTTTAATATTTTTTGGTTTTATAATAAATTCAATTTTACAATTTCTAAAATATGCTAATTTTCTGTATTTAATGAACTATGAAGTAATTTAATATTTTATTAGAGTGTAAATATACTAAGACATATATTGTATATTTCACAACAATTTTGAATTCAGTTTACATCGAAAAAATCTTAATAAGGGATTTAACTTATTTTACAGACAAAAATTTAAAGTGTGATTAATAGAAAATCTAAAACTCAAATTACTAAATGAAAAAATAAAATATGTGCTTGGATATAATTTGTATTATAAAGCTTTTATAATTTAAATTAAAAATTTTCTTATAATTATTATTAGTTAAAAACTCTTAATTTAGTGCGAATATTGTTGTTTAAAAACAGGGGAAACTTCATTTTATATTCAAATTAAAATAAAATATATTTAATTAATCTAATTAATTAAAATTATTTTATAGAAAATTTTCATTAATTAGTAATAGTAATTTTACTAAAAAATGTATAGTAATTTAAATTTATTTTAATAATTTAAATTGCAGAGATATATGTGTTTTTTGATTTTCTACTAAACATTTTTTCGTAATAATTTGTTTTTATAAAGATATAAAGAATTCTTCAAAAATAAATATCTCAGGGCAAAAGTTAAGTTATTAGACATTCTATTGTATAATTAGATTTTGAATATTTCATTGTTTCAAGTCAGGTTTGCTTGATATATAAACATGTGCGTAATTTACACCTTCGGAAAAGATTGTCTGCTAATATATCCAATACGAACTACATTGACAATCACGAGTATAGTATTCGAATTTACAGTACAAATATTTAATTTCAATTTAATTTGTTAAAATTTAGTACACAAAGTTGTGTACAAAGTAGATACAAGTTGTAATCTTAATTTTTCTTCAGCAAGAATTAAGCAAACGAAAATTTCTGAATTATGTTTCATTTCAAAAACATCATTCTGTTTTAAGCAGATGCATTTATTAACAAGTATTCAATTTTTTTCTATTGCAATCAAGATAATTCACAGAAACATTTACTATGATTTAGAAACCAATTTCTTAAATAGTAAGTAGTAATTATTTCAAAGAAAGATTTCCTTATTAGCTTCCCCAAGGAAAAGGTCTTACATTTTACATTTCATAGAAAAACATAAGGACAACTCTATAAAAGATTTTATTTCATAATTTATCAAATTATTTTATAAAAAATTTGCAATTAATTACTTATTTGATGCTTATCCTTAATAGATTTTATTCTGAAGAAACATTGATATAAAATAATTTTTGGTCACAGTTGCTTAGTGTATAATTCCACGTAAATGCAGAGAGATTTCTGAGAAGATTTTTATTAGATTTCTAAAAAATTATTAACTTTATAAATATTGCAATATCAATTAAATATTAATTAATTCTTAAAAATTTACATACAAATTACATTCAAAATTTAAGTAATTATGAAAGGGATAAATTCAAGCATAAGATGCTGCTGAAAAACAAGATAAAATAATGCACTGTAACTAAAATAATATCTGTACTGAAACAATTCACAATTTGATTTATTTTTCACTTCTATGAATGGATTAGATTTCGTAAAGTTTAAAGTTTTCTTTGTCTACATTTCTGAAAGAAACTTCAATGAAAGAAAGAACGAGAGAAAAGTTAAAAGTTACTGAAATGTAAAGAAATAATTCAGCTGTTTTATTGATCGTATAAGAAATATTAGAAAATAAAATTTCCCTTCATACACTTCGTTGGTTTTATGAGAGATAGCACAAATGTTATTTTGTAAGAATAAATCTGCAAAAGCTAAGCGCATAAGAAATCGTTTCTAGAAAGCTACCAAAAAACAAAAATTAATGTAATGAATACTAACATTTATAAAAAATATCCTTACTTATTTATATTTAAAAACAATAAAAAGTTAAACTTATTCTGTTATGTTACAAAGTACAATTTTTGAAAGTTTTCTGTATTAAAAATTAAATAGTTAATGGTTGTTAATTATATATCCAAATTGTGTAATAGATTGAAATCAAGGACCACGTTGCTCTTCAGTGGATCCCGAGCCATTGCGATGTTTTTGGAAATGAGCAAGCAGACAGACTTGCGAAAGTTGGTTTCCTTAGGATCCAGCCAAATCCCCCTTTGCCTTTGCCTAACATCAAAAATGTATAATCCTCAGTAAAATAAAGGATGACAGAGTTTCCCTTTATGCTGATGAGGCTATGGACAGACAGTGTAAAACTTTACTTGATGGGAACAGTAAAATCCCTGGCTCCTTACCACGCTTGTTTCCGGGTGACAACTGGAATGGCTATCTGCACAGGCATCTGCCTCGAATAGGTGTAAAGGACTCTGTTCGTTGTCCATTATGCATTCATTGCATATATGGATGCCACTCACCTCAAGAACTGCCCAAAAGTCTTAAAGTTTATGACTGGCAACTCTTTTGAGGCTACTAAAGGACTTTATTCTTGTTTTTATACTTGTTCATCTTTTTATTGGGCTGCTCGTCGATTAATGGCAAAGATGCCGAGGAAGGGCGTAGGTTAAAAAAATATTGTGCAATAGTGAAAATATAACATTATAAATGCATAACCGGAAAATTAAGTAAATTTTAGGATATACGCTTTGCCAATATGATTAGTTGAGTTCATTTTGGGATAGATAAAGCAAAATATAGGGAATTCTGAACCCCATGCGACCAGATTTGTTTCGAATTTTCCTCTCATAATCAGTTCTGTTCTAGAGTGTTCTCGAGTATTTTCGTTGCTTTGTTTGCATATTTATTTCTAAACACTGGCATATAAAGTAAATTAGCAGAACATGAAAAATAGATGGAATAGTAGAGAAACTTATTACACCAAATATAATCATCTGAAGAAGAAATTGATCAATCTACTGAGGGTACATCTGATGAAGAAATATACAATTCTCTTGATAGTGATAGTGAAATTGAGCAGAGCGAAGAAAATAATGAAGAATCTGAATTAGCTGAAAATATCTTTGTAACCGTAAATCAAACAGTTGGGAAGAAAGAAAACCGATAAAAAAAGTAAAAATGCCTGTTCAGAATTTAATAAATTTACCAGGAGTGAAAAGAGTTACACATAATTTAACGGTGTCTTTTGAAAATTGGGAATAACTTTCCAATCATAAATTCATACGATTTATACAAGAGTGTAAAAACATTTATATTAAAAAATAATTAGCAAGTTATTCCAAAAATCGGGATGCCAAAAAAGCAAGTAAGATAAAATTAAAAGAGCTTTTTGGATTTTTGTATTTATGTGGCTTGCAGAAGACGTCAGATACCAATGCAGAAGATTTGTGGGCTACTGGTGGATCACGCATTAAAATTTCACGAAACACAATGCCATATAAAAAATTTATTTTTCTTCTTAGATTCTTAAAATTTGACAATTTGACCGAATACTAAGATCGGAAGAAGTGGACAGACTTGCAGCTGTACTAGAATTACTTGCTGACTTCAATGAAAATTGCTAAAAAGCATACACCATTGGCGAATTTCTAATTATTGATGAAAAGTTAGAGAAACTTTGAAAGCATTGCTCTTTTCATCAATATATGTCCAGGAAACCAGAAATGCATGGAATCAAAATTTTTTAGTTTATTCTTGGACTTTTTATAATTATAACATGGAGGTTTACGCAGGGCAACAGCCGGAAGGTCCATTCAAAATAAACAATTAAGCATGTGCATAACAAAACGTCTCTGTACACTTTCATTTGGATCTGACAAAAAAAAATCTCAATGGATAATTAGTATACAAGCTATCCTCTAGCTAGAGAACTCTTATCTAAGGAATTAGCCGTTGTTGGAACCATGAAAAAAAAACAAATTCCTAATGCATTCCTAGCAACATCTAGTGAAATGTATTCCTCTCTATTTAGATTTCAGTAGAATATGACTATGCTGGTGTTACATGTTCCTAAGAAGTCAAAGTGTGACGTATTGTTATCTATTAAGCATCATGATGACGTCATTGATAGAACTGTTAAGAAAAAAACAGAAAATATTCAGTTTTATAATACTACAAAAGAAAGTGTGACACAGTATACAAAATGTCTGCATCATATTCCACAACTGAAAAAATTAATAGTTATTTTTTTATTGAGCACTGAATGTTGCCTTAATAAATGCAAGAACAATTCTAATGTTAACAAAGAACCCTCTCAAGCAAAATTCAAATAGAAGAAAATTTCTTAAGAATTTGGTATAATTTCTTATTGAGCTTCATACAAAAGCAAGAACTATGCAAAAATCCCTAAAAAGCTTCTTTAAAAAACCAATGAAACCGTTTCTGGTGGTTCAGAGGAAATACAACATTCAACAAAAAGATCAAGACTTTATAAAGGCAGATGTGCGATAGATCAAAGAGCCAAGGATAATAAAACTACAACTTCTTGCACAAAATGCAATAATTTTATAAGCAAAATTTATTCTTTTTATGTTTGTCAGAATTGAATGCCGATTCAGAATCTTGAATAAAGTATGTAATTCCCCTTATTAATTTATGAATGCATTAATTTAAACATTTAAAACTTTATCTTAAGAATTTAAATATAAATTATTAACTAAATTTTGTAATTATCATTTATAAGGCGTTTCACGCTCCCATGTCACAGGTCCGAGGTTCGATCCTTGGGCTGGGCAAGGTCGACTCAGCCTTTCATCCCTTCAGTGGGTAGATTAACTGAGTACCAAGCATGCTTGGGAACTAAACGCTGGGGGTCTTACGTTAGGCTGACCACCTAACTGGGACATATGCTTCGCACCCCAGGGCTCTCGGTCATGAAAACAATTATGGGCACTGTAGGCCTTGGTCCACATGGGCTGTCGTGCCATGGAGTTTTAGTTTTTATTTATAAGAAGATGCTTATTTATAAGTGTATGCCACATTTTTTAAATAAATAATTCTGTTTAACCAGTCACCCCACGCTTCTATTAATGTCAATGTCAGGCATGTGCCTTCTGCCAGGTTAAGCGAGGTTTGAATAAGTTATAATCACCTTTTTCAGAAGGTGAATTCTTTCACATAGCTAAGAAATAGATACTCCTCAAGATACAATCCGCTTATTATTTAAATCTACATCTAGACATGTTGTAAATGTAGTGCCACTAAGGGTGGCCCAACAAATTACTCGGTATACTGCATTGCCATTCCTTTAATAAGGGTATGATCGATTTGAATCACTGTTTATATGCATTCAAAGGGGTACAGTTTCACTGTAACGTAGTGTTTATATAAATATAAACATTACATAATATCCTCAACTTACATATATATTGTAAAGTGTGGGCTTTTATTTCTCACACTGTTTGATATTGACAAACCGTCTTTTCGCAAGAAAATTTTTGCCTTTTCCCTAACAAATCTAACAAAAAAGCTTCATTTCTCTACGTGATGAACGAGATATTTCTTTTCAAAGATAGAAAATTTTTGTTTTCTTTAAGGGATCGGCTACAAAATTAAATGGTATAGAGTAAACTCCTTAGGTAACACAAATTTTCGTGGAAAAGGTGCTTCTCATTCATACTACCTATAACAACACCACTTAGAAATCAAACAGAAAATCTAATTTAATGTTATAACAAAATAAACAAAAATTATGAATTATAAAATTTACACCATTTATTTTGTTTAATTTATGTGAATATGATAAATTATGAAATGAATACTCTAAAATTATCGAAACATGCAGTTTAATTTGAAAGAAAATATATATAATACATTACAAAATGTGCACTAAAGTAAGAGGCTAAATATGGTACAATAGACGACATTTTAATGTTAGACATAATCTTCTCAATATATCAATAATTTGTTGACACATTTGAAGATATTTTTTTTTACTTCTGTCCTTTCCATAACACATCAAAATCACATTAAAAATGTTGGTAAATGAATCAAAATTTATGTCATAATGACACTTCAGAGTATAAAGCCATTTGAAATTTAGAGACCAAATCATAAAAACCAAGAAATGTAAGCAAATTGCAGAGGTAAAAGCCAGAATTAGTTGTTAAGAAACAAACATGGAAATTATAACAAAGGTCATAAAAAGCAAAGTTTGTAGAGAAGTAAAATATTTTTCTGGCTAATTGTGAGAAATTCTTGGAATGAATGGCGAGGAAATTGAATCTAACGAGCAACAATTCTCACACTTCTTTCTACCTACAAATTTTTTCTCAAAAGCTGTTCATGCATTTTTTGTACAGTAATATAAAAAAGAGCTTATTCAAAAAGCTTTTTTATTGGTTATCTCCCCAGCCTTGAATTTGAATAAATTTCAAATAATATTAGATTCGATTTACAAGAGAAAGCTAGAGAAATACGACTTCTTTTGTAGAAATATTTGGAATCAAGTTAGAATTGTAATGAAACTGAATTAGAATGAAAGCTTAACTTACGCAGCAGTTAGTAGAAACTCAGTGCAAAAATATTGTAATACGATGTCCAAAATTCCTGATGAATTTTCAGTATGTGGGATAGTTGATTGTGGTTAAAGATTGATTGTAGCCCCGAACCTTAGGATCCAGCCCGAACTCAAAACTCATCAATAAAATTACCAGTGTGCTAATATAAGAATATTAGAGTACATAATACAAGTGAAGAACCCCTAAGGGTAAGATATGGAAGTTATACGTCCCTGGATGATATAACTCATTGATCATAATTGTTTCCATATTTCTATCGTACGTGTGTCGTTACAATAGCTCCTAATGTAACATATATATATATATATATATATATATATATATATATATATATATATATATATATATATATATATATATATATATATACATATACATATATATATATATACATATATATATATATACATATATATATATACATATATATATACATATATATATATATACATATATATATACATATATATATACATATATATATATATATATATACATATATATATATAGATAGATAGATAGATACATATACATATATATATATATATATACATATATATACATATATATATATACATATATATACATATATATACATATATATATATATATATATATATATATATATATATATATATATATATATATATATATATATATATATATATATATATATATATATATATACAGTATGTCCTATAAATTCCCTTGCCACCCTCTTAACATCGGAACAGTTGCCGCTATATTCATAAAAGTGATGTTTAGGAATAGTAAAGTAGCCATGCGCTACTAGATGAAACCACATACCACGCCACCTGGTGGAAAACTGTGGGATTAGCATTCGTATCTCGAAAACGAAACGAGATAGGTAAAAGAAGTGATTTACAAAGTTGTAGAGCATCCTCGATTTAGTACGAAAAGATACCTTGTAGGCATTAATGTGAAGAATACAACGGTTAAAACGCGCATTTGTTGCTTCGTGCTGTGACGTGGCACATCGTACGTGTGCATATTTGAAAAAACAAAAAATCGTTTTCGTGATTACATTTTTCATTTTTATTTCGAAATAGGAAAAACGGATGTATTAAAAATAATTCCAACAATTTGTATGCAGTATGCAAATACGTAAGAATCGTCACGCCTGTTCACCTGAGTCAGCTATAAAAGAGACATCTTCTTGTGGATGTAGTATGTTGATGCTCATGGTCATTTCTGAGTATTGTGAGATGGTTTTACTGTACGGTGAATGTCGACACAAGGCACTATCAGCAGCAAGGTTATACCGCCAATGTTTCCTTGCAGGCCCGCATCCCTCACCAAATCATCCTAAATGTTGTAAGACGTTTAAGGGAGACAGGTTGCGTTACAAGTCGACCTCGATCTGGCAGATCAGCTAAGGTAGGACGGCAAGTTCAACCTAATGAGGTATTAGCATATGCCATCGCATATCTAAAATACTGCGTAAGAGAGATCAGTCAACACTGTGGTCTTTCCAAAAGTCAGGTTCTGAAATTCCTAAGCGAATCAGGTGGTCATCTATACCGACGAACGCCTGAACAGGTTTTAGTGGACGGAGTTGCCGAGTGACGCTATGCATGGTGCAACTTCATAATGAATGAGATACAGGTCCTGCCAGCATTCTTGGCAGATATAATGTGGACGGATGAGGCATGCTTTTTACGGAATAGCATGTACAACAGGCAAAGCACCCATTACTGGGAACTGGAAAATCCTAAATGTTTCGTCGACGTTCGACATCAAATGGGTATGCTTTTAACGTTTGGTGCGCAATTTACAATAACAAGCTGATAGGCCCAATATTTTACAATGACATATAAACGGTTGCACGATATTTGCAATTGCTACAGAAGGTAATACCTGATTTTGTGGAGAACCTGCCGTTATTTAATCTTAAGAATCTATGGTTTCAACATGACGGCGCGCCTTCTCACAAGACATCTCCACCAGTGAAGCAATACCTCGTCAAGCAATTTGGCAATCAAATACTAGGGTATGGCGGTTTCCAAGAGTGGCCTCCACGTTCTCCGGATCTGACTCCACTGAGCTTTTTCCTGTGGGGATACTTGAAACAGCAGGTGTATGTGATCCTCCACAAAAATTGCAGAACCTTAAACGACGCATTACAGTAGCGTGTTCCAACGTGTGCAACGTGATCTTGAGGCGAGGATCCAAATGTGCATTGCAACTGACGGTGAGTAGTTTGAACATCTTAAATAAAATATATTGTTATAATTATTTGTTCTTTTTCTTTCTTAGGTTGTTTTTCACGTCACAGCACGAAACAACAAATGCACGTTTTAACCGTTGTACCTTCCCATTAATGCCTACAAGGTATCTTTTCGTACTAAATCCAGAATACTCTACAACTTTGTAAATCACTTTTTCTCTCTATCTCGTTCCGTTTTCGAAATAGGAATGCTAACTCTGCAGTTTTCCACCTAGTGGCGCTGTAGTCTGTTTCATTCAGTAGCGCATGACTTCTTTACTATACCTAGACATCACTTTTATAAATATAGCAGCAGTCGTTCCGAAGTTAAGAGGGTGGCAAGGGACTTAGATGGACATACTGTATATATATATATATATATATATATATATATATATATATATATATATATATATATATATATATATATATATATATATATATATATATATATATATATATATATATATATATATATATATATATATATATATATATATATTGCACCAGCGTGAGGAAAATTTAGATTCTTGAAACACATTTGCAACAGACAGAATATTATCAAGGATTAATAAAATTAAAAAAGAGAAATGGATGAAAAACTAATTTTAATTACAAGCATTATAAATAAGATTTTTTCGCGATGCTACTTTCAAACAAATGCACTGATTTTAATGATTTACAGAATAATTTTGAGTATAATTCTTATAATTATAGAAGGAATTTCTATATGGTAAGACATCTCCATTTGTCCCGATACAGCCCATTACTTGCGAGAGAATATTGAGAAAATACTGAACGTAACATGGCCGAGGGAATTTGTTCACCTTCATGCATCATTCAATTCTGATAAACCTCAGAAGTTTGTAAGAATTGACCATGGATGGCCGATGAATTTTTAAGAAATATGTTGGAAAAAAGGGGATATAAAACAAAAAACTAAAATTAACATGGCTAAATTTGTTGTTTTTGTTGCTGCACCATCAGGCTTCCCTGTAACCTGCTCTGATGAACTAAATTTGCATAGTGCTGCCAAAAAAACATCTTGTTTGAATCATAAGGTTTAAAATTTTCGATGTCTGCAAACTGTGAGCAATGCTTCAGGAAATGTTGTTGTTGTCACACCATCATTCTTCTCTGTACCTAAGCTTTATCAGTTAACTCAAACAGGGTTCTACCAGGTAGATGGTAATATCCAGGTGGGATACTTTGTAATTTATTAGTCGGGACCAATCAGAAGATCCTTGAATACTTACATACCTCCCCTCGAAGCATTACTTAAAACACGTTGCAACTTCAGCATATATAACGAATCCCAGACACCTTTATTTCTTGTAATATGTAATGGAGAAGAATAATTGTTTTATGGAGTTTCTCAACAATTTCAGCAGGAACAGATGTTCATATGTATCATGGATTGTCACATCTGTATCCGATTTCTATATTTTTTATCAGATCTCATAGCTTTTACGGAATATCCTTACCTTAGCTTACGATTTCAAAGATAAATTTGAATTTCTTCGGTGACTTCATTCACATGAAAAGCTAACTATTCTCTTCGTTGCTTTCTTGTAAGTATAATCATGTTGTTGCCAAACATTTAACTGAAAATAGAAACTTTTCATGCTGATTCTTAAAGGTTTTCTACAAGCTTCTTTCACGCGTGATTGATGTTTCGACCAATCCCTGTGAGTTTTATAAAATTAATCTATGATCATACTCAGTGTTATCATTGCACCTTTGCAATGATTTTTTAAACATATGTTACACTGCCAGTTTTAGTTTTGCTGTATCATTTTTAAATTATTTATAGTTTTTTTAATATACTGATAAATTTGCACATGAATAAGTGTATATTACCATTAAAATATTTCGAAATGCTTACGCTGTATTTCAATAATGACCACTCTATTGTTTTATATCATCAGAATCTTAATCTCAAGTGCAATTTTTTTAACAATAATCTGATATTTACTTTTGAATTGTTTAAAGGAATATATATATATATATATATATATATATATATATATATATATATAGAGAGAGAGAGAGAGAGAGAGAGATTATTAGATATAGATATTAGATATTATATAAAGAATAAAAAGTAAAAATTAATAAACTGAATAGAAAATTTACCTCTCTAAGGAAACATAAAACTGCAGAATATACTAAAAATTAGACTTTACATGAAACTATAAAAACTCAAAAATATATTTTTCTCTTCGGAAAGCATTCGCTCTCTCAGTTTGGATACATTCAAAACATATTCATTGTTCGCTAACATGAAAATAAGTTCCACACAAACAACTGAAATTTATCATGAAATCAGAAAATTCAATTTATTTTCAACTCTCTTCCATTTGCAGAGAAGATATTTATTTTGGTTTGGTAAAATGAATGAGTTTGTACTCAAAACAACACTTTTGTACTAAAAACACGTTGAACAATTCTTCCTTGAAGGAAGAATTATTACAAATGATTGAATTTGTTCCAAGAAAAGTGAAGAAAATGATTATGTTTAGATATAGTTTAGAAAAAATTTTTTCAGAAAATAAAAACTTCAAAATTCGATTTTATTAAAGTTAGGTTGATAAAATTTTCTACAATCTTAAATATTTACATATTACTTTTGTAAGTTATTGAAGAATATGCAGATGAGGTTGAAAATACATCGATTTTTGCTTTATATTATTTATGATCACGAAACGTTTCAGAAATAAAATCTAACATCTTTATTCTGATATTAAATAACTTTATAAGTTATACTGATATTAAATAATGTAATATAAAAAAATTTATGAATGAGTTATTAATTACATTGATTTTGAAAGAATATATGGATTCACCGTAATAAAATATGCTGTAGAGAGAGTGCGCTATTGGCAGTATTCCTTTTTAAATCATTTACGTAATCAAAATAATCAATGTGAAGTTTCCTAGTTACGATTTAAACATACATCAAATTAATGTTTTTATTTTAGAAAAAACCATAACCTGTGAAACTGGTTTATTCTTCTTTTAAATTCATACATTAACCGAATTTTTCCCTCTTCGTTATAGAGTATATCGTCCTTGCTGATATTTTTTCAACTGTCATTTATAAATAGTTTTTATTTAAATATTAAATTATAATAATAAAATAACATGTTTTGTATCATTTATGTTTGATTGTACAATTTTAGCTCAAACATTTATCACTTTAAAAACTAAAAAAACTCCAATTTTTCCAATTTCAGTGTAAATATAGGTTAAAGTAAGGCAAAATTAGATATATGTGAATATCACACATTATGCTGCTAAACTTCAACTATACATCTTTAGTTATTTCATTGTCTCTAGAACATAAAATAAAAATTTATCAACAATACATCAATAATACAATTTTTTATTATTTTCTTAAAATGTGTGTGTGTTTCCAATTCCATTTAAATTTATTAATGAATATAAAATCATGAATCCCTATATCAATCATCTGCAGTTTTTTGAATATTTTCTTCAAAATGTCTGAAAACCACTCATAATAAGGACACTTAAAATTTCATAAATAAAATTATGTTTCTACAAATCTTATAAGTTAATTTCATTTGCTCTAACAAATTTATATGGCTAATTAAAATGAGCGAAGTAATTTACAGAAATGATAATCTAAAATTAAAGACAAAAATACTGTGGTTTGTATCGAATCGCTCGAAATTAAACCAAACTTTTATAATCGAACAATTCAATAAATTTAAGCAATTACATCTGTGATCCACACTTCTGATGATGAAACCGAATAGAGATCTACGAATAAATGATAAGAAATAAGCAACAGAGAGAGAAAATATTCTCTGTTTGACTAATTGGTCAAAGAACAAAGTGTAACAATTTATTATAATAAATGCATATGTAATATACATTTTGCAGGAAGGCAACCAAAAAATTGTGACAAATCATTTCTCAAAATTCAGCAGCATTTTATAAAATATAATATTTAAATTAACATAGACCAAATATCTTGTTGTTGTTATGTTGTTATTATTTATGACACTGGGACAAGCCAAGTTCTCTATGTCTTGACAGTGTGAATTTAAGTCAATAGTGGTCTTTCGTTAAGTCTTACGTTTTATTTAGAGCTCTTTAGTACGAAGGTAAAAGTACGACTTTGCTCTTTTTTTAAAATCCTCCGATAGATGTCACCACCAGAAGATGCACTCCCTAAATTTTGACATTGATCTGAAGGGGAGGAAATTTTCTCCTGACCATTGCACCCATGTTAACTGCTCAATGAACGATCAAAGGACTTTTTTGATTCCACAGATTTAATTAGCACGTATATAGTATGAGCTCGGTGGTTCTTTGGCGGCATTGGGAATAAAACCCCACCCTTCCATCCGGAAAGGTGGGGTTCTATTCTATAGATTTGGGAGGCCTTGGTACCCTAACTATTAGGCTACCAAGGACCCCCAAATCTCTTAGTGTTTAAAACAGGAATGTCAAAATATCGTTACAGCTTGAAGAACATTTAGAGAATAAATTGCATGGTGTGAGATCCAGACATTTGAAAGGCCATACATGCATATTGAAAAAATTTGCTGACGTTCATTTTCATTGCTTACAATATTTTAGAATACTTCAGAGCTTCGTAACTTTTAACAAGAACTTTCTATTTTATAATTTACTATTTAGAAACTTATTTGAAAATATTTACTAAACAACACAATTATGTATATTTTACTTAAGTTGAGGATGAAACTCATTGTGAATGTATACAACTTGCAAAGATTTATCATTACCTAAAGACCAAATATTTTCAGAGTTTATCCAGAAAATTATATGAGGGAGAGTTTAAATTGTTAAACAACCATGCTGAATTACCAATCGATATATGAAATTGCCACTTTCAGGATCATCAATCATCTTGACTGGCATAATGACAACCATAGATAATCCTACTTAGTAAATTCAATGGAATATATTGCTACTTATTTCATCGCCTCAAATATTCTAAGATTTCATTAATGGTCATCACCTTTTGATGTAAACGTGTTTTTATTTTACGTGGCTATTAAACTTCCACATTAAAAATTCATACCACAAAATTAAGAGGTTATAATGCGGAATTCTTTATTTATAATCCCAACGCATGTCATTTAACATTTAGAAACTATGATTGAAGTAATATACATCATTAAACTTATAAGAAATCATACCAAACAAGATCTTTATGAGTAATATTAAACATACAATATAAGCACTTTATGATTCGAATAAAATAAGCATTATTTAAAATCAAAATATAAACAAAAAATTGTATTTTGCACAGTTGTTTTATATACAGTATGTCCACTAAAGTCCCTTGCCACCCTCTTAACTGCGGAACGGCTGCTGCTATATTCATAAAAGTGGTGTCTAGGTATAGTAAAGTAGCCATGCGCTACTGAATGAAACCATCTACCGCGCCACCTCGTGGAAAACTGTGGAGTTAGTATTCGTATCTCAAAAACGGAACGTGATAGGTAGAAAAGGTGATTAACAAAGTTGTAGAGCATCCTCGATTTAGTAGGAAAAGACACATTGTAGGCATTATTGTGAAGAATGCAACGGTTAAAACGCGCATTTGTTGTTCCGTGCTGTGACGTCACAAAACGATCTAAGAAAAATTATAAATAGTTATAACCATATACTTTATTTAAGATGTTCAAACTTCTCACCGTCAGCTGCAATGCACATTTGGATACGCCCTTGAAAATCACGTTGCACACGTTGAAACACGCGACCGTAATGCGTCGTTTAAGGTCCTGCAATTTTTGTGGAGGGGTCGCATACACCTGCTGTACCAAGTACAACCACAGAGAAAAGTCCAGTGAAGTCAGATAAGGACAACGTGGAAGCTACTCTTCGAAACCGCCATACCCTCGTATTTAGTTGCCAAATTCCTTGACGAGGTACTGCTTCACTGGAGTTGTCTTGTGAGAAGACGCGCCGTTATGTTGAAACCATAGATTCTTAAGATTAATAAACGGCAGGTTCTCCACAAAATAGGGTATTACTTTCTGTAGCAATTGTAAATATCGTGCACCCGTTAACGTGACATTGTAAAATATTGGGCCTATCAACTTGTTATTGTAAATTGCGCACCAAATGTTAATAACATACCGCATTTGATGTCGAACGTCGACGAAAGATTTAGGATTTTCCAGCGCCCAATAATGACTGCTTTCCCTATTGTACATGCTATTCTGTAAAAAGTATGCCTCATCCATCCACATTATATCTGCCAAGATTGTTGGTTGGACCTGTATCTGATTCAAGGCGAAGTTGCACCATGCATAGCGTCGCTTGGCATCCATGTCCACTAAAACCTGTTCAGGCGATGGTCGGTATGGATGAGCACCTGATTCGCTTAGGATTTTCCAAACCTGACTTTTGGAGAGACCACAGTGTTGACTGATCTCTCTTACGCTGCATTTCAGATATGCGAGGGCATATGCTAATACCTCATCCGGTTGACTTGCTGTCCTACCTTAGCTGGTCTGCCAGATCGAGGTCGACTAGTAACGCAACCTGTCTCCCTTAAATGTTTTACAACAGTTAGGATGGTTTGTTGAGAAGGATGCGGGTCTGCAGGGAAACATTGGTGGTACAACCTTGCTGCTGATCGCGCCTTGCGTCGACATTCACCGTACAGTAACACCTTCTCATCATATTCAGAAATGACCATGAACATCAACATACTACAGCTACAAGAAGATGTCTCTTTTATAGCTGTCTCAGGTGAACAGGCGTAACGTTTCTTACGTATTTGCATACTGCACACAAATTGTAGGAATCATTTCTAATACTTCCGTTCTTTCCATTTCGAAATAAAAGTGAAAAATGTAATCATGAAAACGATTCCTTGTTTTTTCAAATATGCACACGCACGATATGCCACGTCACAGCACGAAACAACAAATGCACGTTTTAACCATTGTATTCTTCACATTAATGCCTACAAGGTATCTTTTCCAACTAAATCGAGGATGCTGTACAACTTTGTAAATCACTTTTTTACTTAACTCGTTCCGTTTTCAAGATACGAATGCTAACTCCACAGTTTTCCACCAGGTGGCGCGGTAGGATGTTTTATTCCGTAGCGAATGGCTACTTTACTATACCTAGACACCACTTTTATGAACATAGCAGCAGCCGTTCCGAAGTTAAGAGGATGGCAAGGGAATTTAGTGGATAAACTATATATATATATATATATATATATATATATATATATATATATATATATATATATATATATATATATATATATATATATATATATATATATATATATATATATATATATATATATATTGAAATGTTTATTTTATCAAAAACATCCTATTATTGCTTTCATCTACAATAAATTATCAAAGGTAATTGTCAGGAGTTTCCACAGTATAATAGGTGGAAATAATAATATGTCATTAACACATAATATAATAATAATAATAATGCAATATTGAAGTAATAAGACCTATGGATATTATTAATATCTGGAATACACTATTATAATAAATAACTATTTGGATATAATACAGAATTTTGAATTATTTCAATATTGAATTACTTCACATTATTGAAATGTTCTGTTCATAGTATGTTTAAAGTTCGAGAAGTTGATATTTATTTTAAAATATAATGAATGCTTTAAATATATTTTAATTTGTTTTAAAAATATTAAAAAAGGAATGATTGTTTCAAATATGTAAAACGTTATTAATACAGTGGAAAAAAATTAAAAGATTTTGTTGATCTTTGTTAATCGATTTTTATATGTATAATTAAAACCGAAAATTACAGTCAATTTAAAGTTTTGATTACCTATCATGAATACCACATGCATTTAGCCGTTAAGTAAGTAGACCATTTACAATTAAGGACAAAATATTTCTAAATTTTATAATGTTTCAAAGTGCCATAAAATTTTCTTTAGAAATAGAGTGTACTCATATATCTCAAAATCATCATGCAAAAATAAAATAGAAATACTCTACCAGTAAATTAAAATAATGAAAACTAGATAACTTCTTAAAAGGATTTTTGTAGTTAATAAGTATACAATATGAATGTGCGTTTTATATTTTTGAATGTTTCAGCTGTCTGTTTTAAAATTCATATATTGTGCGCCCATATTCAAAAATATTTGGTGTTTTTATGAGTATGTGAATGATATCTTAGAAAATACATTCAATATTTTTGAATAACTTTATGATAAATAATATTTTGGGTGATATGAGAACATATATCTCTCTCTATTCCGAAAAAAATATAATTCAATCTCAAATACGATATTTCTGTCAGACACGAATCATAATAAAACTCTGAATTAATTCAATAGAAAGCGAAATTTCAAATTCACTTTTATAGAATTACTTTGAACTTTGACATTTAACATATTGCTGTGTTATTTTTACAATGTGTATCTAGGACAATAAAAATATAGGATTTGTTGTGAAAAATTATGTTTGAAAAAAATGCTTCTTCAATTTAATTTCACAAAACAAGTAAACTATTTTATTTTATTAAACAAAGCATTTTTAATGTTAATTTTTTTCCTGTTTTCCAAGAAATAAATCTTCTAAAAACTGAAAATATTTACTTAGGCATTTTTAAACAATTAAAAATATTAATTAAGGAATTGAGTGCTACAATTATCTCTTTTAAAATAACTGCAATTTTCTAGTTTAAAAAGGAATACCAATTAATATGCTTAAATATTTTTAAATAATAAATGCTTCACTTTTAGAAATATTTATCATAATTATATAAATAAGATTGTAATATACAAATCAAATTTTTGTTTTTGAGTTAATTTTCCTAACAGGATCATCAGACGCGTACGCATTCATGAATATATTAGAATAATTAATTTATAATTAAAAAAAGAACTGCTAATAATCAAATAGAAAATTATTACATTTATATGTAATTACATTATATCTGCATATTAATTATGCCAAAAAACATATGACGATTCAATTATTTCATGCACATCTTAAATTTCGGGTACTAGTATACGATGACTAATATACACGACATTAATTCTTATTATGAACGTTTGTTATTAAATAAAGTATTTCTTGAATAATGAAACAAATATTCCTAATAACACCAAAGAAGATTAACACAATAAATATGATTTCTATGATTGTGTAATCATATCTGTTAAATTATGCAATCATGTAAGAAATATTTATCATGTAAGTTGTGTAATATATAGAAAAGTTAACTGACTTTAACATACAATTTCTGCTTATATATTTTTATAAATAAAATACCAGAGAATTGACAATTAAACCAGGAATTTTTTGGCAGCAATTCTATCGGAATATATTCCTTTTAGAGAATTTTTAATCACACCAAGAAAAATTAGGAAAATTCTTTCAATTACTTTACAAAAAAAGCTATTTCTGTTTAATTTACAAAGAAAGGTTCTTATTCTTGGACAATATTTTTGAAAATGATGAATTATAAAACAGTTTACAATCAACAAATACTGAAAATATTATCTATATGAAAATGAATTAATATTTCCTGTTTTATTCTATGTCAGTTGTTGATAATTAATTAATTCATATTGTCTTAATCATCTTTAAATGAATGATAAATATAAATAGTTTCAATCCACCCCTGCAGTGTTTATCTTTCAAGAATAGTATATAGGATATTTTTCATAAATATCTTTCCATATTTATCTGTCACAAAAGTAAAAATTCGAAAAACATCTAGGATATTACCTAACAGATATTTATACAGAAAGCAGAAACACAATATTCATCTCTTATTGTTTAATAGAGATAGAGCTTAAACTTAGTATTTTCTTCACCGAAGAACACTATTTGCTTCTAGGCTTGATGTAGCTGATGAAAATGACAGTCATACAAAATGTTGAAGCAGCATTCTCCTCTGCAACAAGTATTGGATTCAAAGAAAAAAGGGATTTTTTAAAGAAAAAGGGAGGAAAAAAAATTACATGTTTCTTATAAGACGCATCTTATCTTTCCTAACTCGACACCAATTAACACGTCTCTAGCTATCTTAAGAAAGTAATTACCTTAATAGATAATCACACCTGAACATAATTTAGCCAAGTTGTATAAGAATAGTATGGTTTGATACAACTTTATTCATTCAAACTGAAAAATGAAATCAAATAGAAGACGGTCCTTTGATGCAGAAGGAAGTCTTTTCCTGCTTGCCATAATTCCTTGTAGACCTGAGCCCATCTTGCACATTTGCAGTGGATGATTAGGCCTTATTCGATCCACTAAAATTTCACAACTATCATTTCATTCAGAATTATTTTCTGACTGACTATTTGACCATCTCAATTTCATGGTACAAATCCATCAGAAATCAGTACATTACTCTGTCGAGTCATTACTAATTTTTAATTCGTCCTATTAAAAACAAGTCTTAGAGATTGTAATTGTAAAGTATGGCAACATTCAATACTTTGGATTTTACTAACTCCTTAATTTCTATAGTTCTAATTGATGTGGTAAATCTATATAAATATAAACTTTTATATAAATGATTCAATTTAGGGTTATTATAAATTATTTAATTCTTACAAAGGTGTATATTGATTTGACGCATATTGTAATAATAAATAAAGATAGCAGTTAATTTAAATTTGGTGAAAACAATCCAATTTATAAGTTTGAGTCAAGAGTGTCAGAAATGTTAAAAGTGAATGTACAAGGAGAATATTGGATACTGATTTGTAAGTATAAGAATACCAATAAATGATTTAATGAACAGGTAAAAAAGTAGTAAACCAGCATTCCTGGTGACAAGAACAAACTATTTTCAATCGATAATAAAACGTGCGAATATGACAAAGGTATGTTTGAACCCCCATCTCATTTTACCATGAATATCTGCAATTACGTAAACACTTCCTATTCACTCCTATTCCAGCAGATATGCTATGAAATGGTTTTTTATCTCACCATACAAAATTATTTCTAATGCATATTTATATTTGGAGATCATATAATGAACATAACACGTTAAATATTTAATGATCTTTTTCAGATTTCACATTAATCTTATTATTAATATAAAAAAATCAAATTCATTATTGTAATTTGTAACGGTGATTTTATTTTCAAAATATCAAGATTTATAATTATAAGTGTACATATTAAAACAATTGTGTAACAAATTGTTTTAGATGTGTAACTGATTAAGCTCCGTAAAATATAATTCATATCCAAAATCAATAAATAGATGTAATAATATTATATATATATATATATATATATATATATATATACAGTGAAACCTCGTTACAACAATATTTTAGGGACCAAATAAATATATTGTTGTAGAGAGGCATATTGTTATATCGAGGGTCCACATATTTTGAGCATTTAATAAGAGTTTTTTTTATTATTATTAGTTTAAGGTGCATAACGTACTACTTTTAAGTCTATATTTAGAAGAAATTAATTTGTAAAATACTAATAATAGTGATTTAAATACTAAAAAAATAAATAAATAAGATAAATTCAGAAAATAAGCACAGAAATATTCACATACCTGAAAACACTTTTTATTGAAAATAATCCAATATTTTTGTTTGTTTATTCATTTTTTTAACTGTTAAGTTCACCAATACTGTATGCATTAAGTCTAGTGCACGAAAATGTTCTTCATTTATCGACGGAAGGCTTGAAAAAAATGTCCGTAGAGAATTCACAGATTGAAGAGCTTCATGGGATGACATTAAGGACTGCGATGGATATGTATTATTATCATCATCAATATCATCATCATCTTCATCATTGTTTCCTATCTCATCAGTAATTTCAGAAAGAATATTTTCATCAGTAACTCCTGCGAAAACCATAAGATCATCATCTGCTGTTAAATAGTCTTCTATACTAATTCCAAACTTTTTACCGCTTGTTTCCTCAAGTTGGGATACGGATTTTTTGATGTGCAAAACACATTCTTGATCATCTAAGAGATCATTGGTTATGTAATTTTCCTCATTATCAGATTTCTTATTTTCCATAACACAAAGACCGGCCTTTTTCCAGCAATTCCGAATGGTTTTTTCTGTTACTTCCCACCAACTTCCAGCAATATTGTCATACGCTTCCTTGACATTTACAGCTTTGAAAGGGTCTTCTACTTTATTTTCAAAGTTTACAAGTATGGAGTCCACCAACCATTTTCTGTAATATCCTTTGAAGCACTTAATTATACCCATATCAAGAGGCTGTAGAATTGAAGTGCAGTGAAAAAAGCGATTTCGATATTTTGTAGCTTTGGAAATGACGTGTGAGCCCCGCAGTTATCTATCAACAAAACGATTTTTTTCTTTCTCTTCTTCATTTCACTGTCTAACTTCTGTAACCATATGGAAAAAAATTTAGACGTCATCCAAGCCTTCTTATTTGCTTAATACTCCTCGGGAACACTTTTCACGTTCTTAAAGCACCTTGGCTTCAATGATTTACCAATGACGAGAGGTTGTATTCTATTCTATCCTGTGCTATTTGTACACAGAAGAAAAGTGAGTCTCTGCTTTGATTTCTTCCCTCCATAACATTTTTTACCCTTGAATGCCAATGTTCGATAGGGTAGGAGTTGGAAAAACAGCCCAGCTTCATCTGCATTATAAATGTCTTCTGGAGCATACTTTTCTAAGATTTCTTTCATCTTGTTTTGCCGCCATTCATTTGCGTCGTTTATCGGGGCTGAATTTTTCTCTCCGTGAACTTCTTGGAAAGTTATTCCATGACGATCTCGAAAACGCATTAACCAACCATTGCTAGCTTTGAAAGTTTCGTCCCCAAGCATTGCTGCAAATTTCCGTGCTTTTGCACACAATAAAGGTCCATTTATTGGGACATTTGTCGCTCTCATCTCTTGAAACCATTTTAAAACAGCAGCATCAATGTTTTCATTTGTCGCAACTTTCAGTCGTTTTCCCTCTGGGTTAATTTCATTTGAAGTTACAGCATCTTCGATTTGTTTCTCTTCTTTAGGAACGTTGCAACTGTAGATTGCGATAATCCATGTTTATTAGCCGCATCAATCTGCTTCATTCCCTCACCAATATCATTGATAACGTTCAGTTTATCTCGAAAAGATAGTTGCTTTCGCCCATTGAAAAAATCGTTTTACAGAGGTTTATTGTTCTAGAGAATATCGCAATATTGAGGGGAGATCAACATTAGTTTATATCCAAAATCACCGGGACCACAAAACATTATTGTAGTAGAGGGAGTTATTGTTGTATCGGGTATCGTTGTAGCGAGAGTTTACTGTATATATAAAACTTCCAATCTCCCAAAACTTAGTAAAAAAATCGAAATTAAGTACCATTTTTTTATGTATAACATAACTGAAATAAAGTAAGTAATTAGGTTTCAATACAAAACAGAAACTCATTAGGAATCCATTACTTTTTGTTTTTTTATCCACTGCGTACAGAGGGAGAAGAAAAAGCAGTTGTTAATAAATAGGAAAAAAATCGCGTGTAGCCTTCCATCAAAGAAACCATTTATGTCTCAAGGTCTTCCGTGATCCGCGTGCCAGCAAAATAAATAAATACTGTTCCACTAAAGATAAAAAAGAAAGAAAACATCAATGGTGTTGACATGCGTTGTAGCTAGAAATTGAACGATACGTTAGGGACACAGAGTTGTGATACAAGAAAAGCATCGTATTTTTTAGACCCATTTCTGACGTTCCCTTTTTTGTGATTGCGTACTGATGACGAAATAATAAAATAACGACATCACTAAACCCTTTCTCTCTATTCTTTTAAGTAGTTTATGTGAGTAAAACTAAAATTAAATAATATATTCATCTTTATTTTGACAACTTTATTCTCTCAATATCTGAAAAACAAATGAGATTCAAAAAATTTCAAGGGTGAAATTATGTAAGGAATATTTTAATTTAGAATTTAATCGTATAAAAAAATAAATACATTATAAGGAATATTGATAATTGAAAAATAACCTATTTTATAAAAAACACATGTTATATAAGTACTTTTTAGTTTAATTCACTTAAAATGAAATTATGTTCGAGAGACTTCAAATTTAATCTCTCAAATTGCGTAATTTAAATTTTTAGGAACAATAAATTTTTCCTGATAATATATTAATAGACTGACATATATATTTTACTATAAAATTAAATTATTCCCATTTAAAAGTAACTTTGAAATTTGTGAATGCCAATTTTTTGTTAGAAATCTTCGCTTCTTTCCTATGAATTATTTCATAAAAAATAACTTAAAAGTAATATAATATCTAGTACTTATTTCAGATTCCTTTCAATTAATTTATTTTCGACTGCTTAAAGCAAATTAAATTTGACTATCTTATAAACTTTCTTAAAGTAATCTCTGCAACTGTATATTTTATATTGAGTATTCATTCCAAATATAACGAGGTGTGGTAGATTTAATACACAATTTTTATATCCAGACTTAAAATAATAATCATATTCATTTCAAAAGTATCAAAATAATTTATCAAAATTTATTGTAATTAAAAACTAGCTAAATTTTTATGTTTATGGAAACTTCAAATGTATAACATTTGCTGAAACTTAATTTTACTGTGCATATTTAAAATAATATTTCCTTATTCAGAAATATAATATAATCAGCGAATCATTAGAAAACGTAATTTTGATACTTGTTTTACCTATGTAATAAACATTATGAATTTATGTAATAAACATATTTGTGTGAATATGTTTCTCTTTCGCAAACTTTCCCTGAGTGAGAACATAAACATTTTTGTTCAACCTTCAGTTTCCTATTTTTGGGGCAAAATACCATACAGCCTTATATATATGATATTCCATTACAAAAATCAATAATATATTGGCTTTAATATTATTTTCCTTTTTAAAATAATTTGAAAAATACTAAGCGTTGATATTTATCTATTAACATTTGTTTTTGTATCATATATCTATTAACTTAATTACTGTGTACAAACTAACTAAAAAATTGTGAATGAATGAAGTAATTTTTTCATTAACAATTTTATATTTCTCCTGTTAATAAAAATTTAATGACAATATTAATCCAATCCATTATTGAAAAATATCTACAAGTTTAGTTTGATTAGAGTTTATTTATTTATATCCATAAATACAACGAATTAATAAGAAGAGAAAAATTCCTTTTTGAATTAAGTTAAAACTACTTAATTTCAACAATAAGAATTTAAGAATTCATTAAAATGAATTATTTAAATAAAGATATTATTATATAAACAAAAAAAATGAAAAGTAATATCCTTTTTATTAAATAAAAATGCATATACGTTTTAAATAAAGACAACTTAATATATATATATATATATATATATATATATATATATATATATATATATATATATATATATATATATATATATATATATATATATATATATATATATATATATATATATATATTCTGCAATTTTGCAATTCTTAATATTCAGATGCTAATAGGAAAAGTATTGGTTCCTGATAAACAAAAGTCCATTAAGAGAAACTAAAGTTTCATTCCATTAATTCGAAGTTACAAGAGACACGAAAGTATACACAATAAATACAAAAAGTCCTAAAGTATATTGCCTGATATATTTCATCAAAGAAATCATTAACGTCTTCATTTCCTTTGTTACAGAAACTGTAGTCAGATAAATGAACCTTTTATAGTAATAGCAAAGAAGGAAGTAATGACTATGAAATAGCTTGAGAAACATTGGTCTTGCAGATATAAGTAGTTTATCTAGACAGATAATATTTTTGGTGATTATTTTCTATACTTATCTTTCCTTTCTGCATAAAGATGAGACACCCATAGGAATTTCAAATCGTATCAATGGACGTTACTAAGAACTTTAAATATTAGCATTTGTTTATTTTTGAATTTAATAATCTTTAACTTTTCTGGTATCAAGTTCGGCATATTAACAGATTATCATATAATTTAGAAATTATAGCTATTAATATAAAATTATCGTTATAAAAATAATAATTTTCAAAAAACTCATTTGAACTATATTGCAAGTATGTTATGCAACATTAAACGCTCAAATGAAGAATCATATGATAAAAATTTATTATAGATTAAGAAGTTAAAACAGATTCCCATATCAAGTGGTATACTTCAGAAATATAAAATTATAAAATGCCATTTTCATCAAATGATATTTTTTCAGGTCATTGGCATACAATTTGCTACTCAAGGACATATATATATATATATATATATATATATATATATATATATATATATATATATATATATATATATATATATATATATATATATATATATATATATATATATATATATATAATATATATATATATATATATATGTATGTATGTATGTATGTATATTTAACAATAACAATATGTATAAATCTAATTTTCAATTATCAATATGAGAAACTTGTTTGACATTGAAAATATCATAATAAAATGACATATAAAAATATTATTATAAAATGTCATAATTATGGTGCAAGAAATAAACGCTTAATTAAATGTAAAATGTATAACATACATGTATTAAACGGAACAATTTTCTTCTTTCATTATTAATTCCCAATCAAATTATTTATATTCAAAATAGTTATGATTAATTATAATTTTATCGAATATTATTTATTTTAAAATAATGTGAACTAGTAGGGTATCTATTGGTGATCATTGCGACTTTTTTCGTCGCCACTTGGGGACGAAAAAAGTAGCAACCCAGAATAGGTACCAATCGGCGTAAGAAACCGGGATTTTCTCCGATTTCAAATTACTAGGCCTAACACTACATAAGAAAACAATAACACCCCCTCCCCCGATTTCAAATTGCTCAACCTAACAGTATATAAGAAAACAGTAATCATAATAAGAATTGATTAAAGATTCTATTTAAAATTATTTCAGAATTAAAATTAAAGGAAATAAATTAACAAAAACACAATTACATTTAATAACATCTAGTAAAAAATAAATAAAATAATGAATTTCAGTGATTTAAGATATAGAGTGTTACAAATCATTACTACAACAAATTTGGTCTAAATTTTTGTGCGAGGTTTCTAGCAAAAGCCATTTACCTCAGTGTAGAGAATTTGGGGGTCCATAAGATATTGTTTACAGAATAGAGGAGGAGTTGAACATAGTACATACTGTCTAGAGTCCCTTCCTGAAAGATAGTGCACTTATCTTGACCCAGCTGGCTCAAAAAAGTGCAGAGCAAGAAGTTTACAATAATTTCAATATACAATTCTTGGGTGCTATTTAGCACAATCAGAAAACATTTCAATGCACACATTTAGTAGTTTTCCTTAACTGTATTTTACAGGATTATAGTGTTAACACAATTTTTACACAGTTGATCTTGATAATACATAACATAGTTGGGATTACAGATTTAGTAATAATAACAAATTTAATTATATATTTACAATATAAAGTAATTTACATTATTTTCGGGTAGTACTCCCATGGGTAAAAAGTGAGTGCATGATGATAATAGAGTTAAATTTGTGTCAGACATAATAATAACAAAATTTAAGTTCTATACAATAAACATGAGATGAGAGTATAAAATCAGAAATCAGAGGTTTTCTAATCCGAGTTTGGGCCTTAGCACCGCTCTGGGTCTGTGTAAGTTTTTAAAGTGGTTAAAGTCATAATTAGGAATGTTTTGTATACATGTGTTATCAATTTTATAAATTTTTTCATAAAAATTTAGAGCTAGGTTTTTGATGTATTTATTGAGAGTGATAATGCCTAGATTATTCCTGATTAAAGAATTTCTGAAGTACCACTCAGCATTACTAATTAATCTCAGAATTTTGCTCTTTTGAGCCTCGAGTCTAGTTAATGAAGTGACACATGCTCCACCCCAGATCTGTGATGCATAAGTCATTGTGGGTCTCAGATAAAGCTTGTAGATTAAAATTTTATTTCTTATGGAGAGTTTTGATTTCCTAGCAATTAAAGAATATAATATGGTCGTTTTAGTTCTAATTTTATTTATGATACTATTGATCTGGTTCTTCCACGTGAGCCTTCTATCTAGGATCACTCCCAAATATTTGGCCGTGTTTTCTCAGTTAATTTTTTCCCCGTAAAGCTCGAGTGGTTTGCACCTATTAATCTTTCTAGTGAACATGATTGCAGTGCTTTTGTTAACATTGATTTTGATTTTCCATTTTGTGAGCCATTTTTCAATATCTTTAATGTGGTTGGTGAGGTTTTTATGTATGATATTAAGATCTTTACCTGAAGACAGAAAGGCTGTATCATCGGCGAACAGTGCAAGCATGGTGTGAAAATTCTGTGGGATATCGTTAATATACATATTAAAAAGAAACGGTCCTAATAGGGAGCCCTGGGGAACCCCAGCCTCAATGGTTTTCTTTGTAGAAAGTGAACCTTCTATCCTAAACTGGAATGTTCTGTGTTCGAGGTAACTCTTAATTAGTTTAACAAGATAGGGGGGAAGTTGTTATTAATAAGTTTGTACAGTAGACCCCAATGCCAAACTCTGTCAAATGCCTTTTCCACATCTAAGAAAAGTGCTCCAGTCGAGCATTTGTCTCCTAGGGAGGCTGAAATTTTTTCCGTTACTCTTAAGAGTTGGTGGGTATCATTACTACATTGAAGTAGACAAATCTGTAATAATTCCAAAAAATAGAACGATTCCATAATTTAATTTATTATTGGAAATTTAAATACTTAACACACAATTCTAGGAATTCTATGCCTTCAGAAAATAATTAAAATAAAATTCTTACTTTCATTTTTCGTCCGGCGCTCTATATGAATAGCAAATTCCAAAATGAATATAAAAGTCAAAGTTTAAAATCTGTCACGGTATCCACAATGAAATAAAAACGAACATAAAAGACAGGATTTAAATTCCGGCGCTATATCCACCGCGAAATACATAACGAATATAAAAGACAGGCTGGAAATTCCGGTGCTATATCCACAGCGAAATAAAATATGTGAATATAAAAGACAATATTTATATTCCGCGCAACATCCGAAGTAATATAGGAAATAGATATGAAAAAAACAAAACTTAAATTGCCACGCTTCACTTCCGATAAAAAAATGAACGACTTATAGAAAGACAAGCAAATTGAAAACTAAAAATGCTGTTGCCACTGAAAAAAGCATATATATGACGTAAAAATAATGTAAAACACGAGAAAAACAAAATCTAATAACCAAAAAATCTGAAAAGTAGCAACACTAAATTTGGCAACACTATAATAAAAACAGAAACTCAAATTGTCAACACTACAATCAAAACAAAGGGCACTAGATTTGGCGAGAAATCACTTAGAGGGGAATATCATACTTACGGCAAATAATGTATATACTCTAATAGAAACGTAAATACAGAATTGTGATTAAAGTATTTTATTGCTTTGAGATTTGAAAACAGCTTACTAAAAAACTGCGAGGATCATTCAATTAAATATGCTAATGACTTTTTCAACAAAAATCGAGCAATTATTTTATTAAGAAGATTTTTCTTTTTATAATAAAAGATACTGTGAATTTCTTTGCATAAAATAGAAACCAAAAATTGTATAGAAAATGATATAAAAAAGAATAATGCATATATAACTTGCAAAACAAGTATGCATCTTTTAAAAATATGTACACTTCGCAAAATATTATAAATCACAAATGCGCGCAAAATGTGTATAAATTAAAAAAAATTTAATAAAATATCTCTATTTCTTTACTTGTCTAACAGATTATTAAAATACACGAGCAGCGTTTGGCTGTATTACATTCATTTTACAAACATGTAATGAATATTCAGAACAACATTGTAATAAATATTCAGAACATATTTAAAATTGCTACACCAGGAAAGCGGCACACCACACACGTGAAATTTACATGACAGGTAGAACTTTCTGTGATATGCAAATGATTAGATTTTCAGCGCATTCATACAAAGCAGGCGACAGTAACGACATCTATAATGTGTATAAAACCAGAGATTTGACAACAGTTTTCTCATACTCAATTTCCGTTTCAACGTTGATTTCGGCAAAGAAGGTTGTTGTAATGCTCGTGTAAGAAGAAGAAATGCCTATCAGCACGTGTCTGACTTTGATCGAGGAAGGATTATGGCCTATCTTGATTGCGGTTTATCGTACCGCAATATTGCTGCTCGCGTCGGTCGAGACCCCATGACTGTTAGCAGAATATGGAATCCATGGGTTCAGGACAATCATACAGAACAGGATCTCAATCATACAGAACAGCAGGATCTCAGTGACCCCCCATGACTAACAGCAGAGAAGACAGACATCTTATCCGCATAGTCACAAGGGATCGTACAGCCTCGTCACGAACCCTGAGTCGAGAAATGGAGTCATTTGCAAGGCAACAAGTTTCTGCCCGAACAGTTCGACGACGTTTGCAGCAGAATGGATTGTCTGCACGGCGACCATGGCTTCGGTTACCATTGACGCTGCGTCATAGACAGGAGCGCCTTTAATGGTGTGATCAGCGACGAACCTGGACGCGAGAATGGCATCACGTCATCTTTACGGATGAATCTCGGTTCTGTATACAGGACCATGATGGCCGCATCCGACTTTGGAGGCATTGTGGAGAACGCGCATTGCTAGCTTGCATTGGACATCCCCATACTGGCCCATCTGCTGGAGTGATGGTATGGGGTGCCATTGGATACACGTCTCGATCACCTCTTGTTCGCATTACCGGCACTTTGAACAGCAACCGTTACATTTCCGATGTGTTAAGGCCCGTAGCTCTGCCCTATCTTCGAGGCTTCCCTAATGCTTTGTTTCAACCGGATAATTCACGACCGCATGTTGCCCGTACTGTTCTGAACTTTCTTGATACAGAACAGGTTCGACTGTTACCCTGGCCAGCACGTTCTCCTGATCTGTCACCAATTGAGAACGTGTGGTCAATGATTGCCGAGCGATTGGCTCGCCATCACTCACCATCCACTACTGTTGATGAACTGTGGCATAGTGTTGAAGCTGCATGGACTAAGATCCCCGTACATGCCATACAATCTCTGTTTGACTCCATGCCTAGGCGGATAAATGCTGTTATTGCAGCCAGAGGTGGCTGCTCTGGATACTGATTTCTCAAGATCTATACATCCTAATTTCCTGTAAATCTAATCACTTGTTCTTTCCACTATAATGTATGTGTCCAATAAATATCGTTCTGTTATTTGCATTCCTTCTTAGTTTAGCAATTTTAATGGCCGGTAGTGTATCATGTTTAAATTAGCATAGCACATGGATTCAAATAAACATTATGTTATCTTGTTTAAATTTAAGACAGGTTATATATCTCAAGGAATGCTTGTATTCATATTGTTATGAAACAAACAAACAAATAAATGACTCCAATTTTGAAACATACACATTTAATTAAAAACAGAACAAATTTTACAAGGAGTCATGTATGGGTTCGCGACACTCTCTCGCCTGCTTCGCGTACAACGAGAGTCTCCGAAAAATCAAAACAAAACAAAAAAAAACATAGGAACTTAAAATCGAAAGTACCGATGGTGAGACATTACAGACTAAATTATTCCTTCCTTACCCGGAGTTTTTTTTTTTTTCTTTTTCTTTCTTCTCATTCTAAGGAAATCAACCTGCAAATAAAAAAGAAAAAAACACACACAAACAACAAAAAGCAAAATTTAATATTACAGATAGCCCTGATCAATCGGACTCTGGCTGAAACACAAAATTATATGGAATTATATAATATTAAATATAAAATAAAAATATATCAAAATAGCACAAAATAATTATCTAACACAACAGAATTTTCAACCTTAACTAAACTTATAAATAGACACATTTTTATTATAAAAAAAATTTTTTTACTATGTACACATGTAACAACAATTGAAATTTGTATTAAAAAAAACATTTTAATTTAATATTTGAGAAAAAAGAAAATAATTAAGTTTGGTTATTCATCATTCTACTGAGACTATCGGCATTCTGATTTAATTTGCCCTTTTTGTGAACAACATCAAAATTTAAGCTTTGAAGCACCAAAGCCCACCTTAAAAGTCTGGGATTAGATCCTGTATGATGTTTTAACCAAACTAAAGGGTTGTGATCAGTTTCGATAGTAAATTTATACTGACCATCTAAATAATATTTTAATTTAGTAACAGCAAAAATTATTGCTGCACATTCCTTTTCTATAGTGCTATAATTTTTCTCAGATTTTGAAAATATTTTACTCAGAAATAGGATAGGGTGTTCATTTTCATTTTGATCTCTCTGAGATAAAACTACACCTATTCCTAAGTTTGAGGCATCACATTGAATGATAAATTGTTTTTGAAAGTCTGGACTGTAAAGTACAGGCTTCTTTATTAAAGTGTTCTTTAATTCTATGAATGCCCTTTCGCAGTTATTATTCCATATTACAGTTCCCTTCTTGGACTTCCCTTTTAACAGGTCGGATAAAGGCGCAGCAACTACCGAAAATTCTGGTATATACTTGCGATAGTACCCAACAAGACCTAGGAAAGCACGTACTTCGGTTTTGCTTGAGGGACGTTCAAAATCGGTAATGGCTTTCACTTTAATATCACCTGGTGTTCTTTGACCTTGTCCTACAAATTGTCCCAAATATTTAAAACGAAGTTGAGCGAATTTGCACTTAAGGGGTTTTACAGTCAATTTCGCAAATCGAATCTTCTCCAGAACACATTTAAGATGTTGGATGTGATCAGACCAGGTAAGTGAATATATAGCTATGTCATCTAAATAAGGCACAGCAAAATGTTCGCAATTTTTTAATAAATCAGCCATTAACTTACTGAAATAGTAAGGAGCATTCTTCAAACCGAATGCCATTCTCAAAGGTTTATAAACACCAAATGTCGTCGTAAATGCAGCATATCTTTGAGCCTTAGGACTCAAAGGTATCTGCCAATAACCTCGTGTTAAGTCTAATAAAGATATGAACTTCGCTTTCGAAACGGATTCAACACGCTCTTCAATATTTGGTAATGGATAATATTGCGTTCTGGTAACCTCATTTAACCTGCGATAATCAATGCACGGACGAGGTTCTTTTCCAGGAGCTTCAACTAATATTAAAGGTGATGTGTAATCGGATTCACCTGGTTCCACCACCTTCAATTTCAACATCTTGTCTACTTCCGATTTCAGAATTTCTGTCTGTCGTGGGGACATTCGATATGGTTTAGCTATAATAGGTTTATTAGATTCTAACTCGATGTCCAGTTCAGCCAGTTCTGTACAACCCGGTTCATTTGAAAAAATATCAATAAATTGAATCAAAAGTCTACTCAATTGTTTCTTCTGATCGTCCTCTAACTTTGCATTAAAACAGCTTTCAGGAAAAGTCTCTAAAAGGGTAGATGAATTAATTTCAAAACTTGGGATATCTTCTTTCTGAGAATCATTATCTCCATTATCAGAATTAGAGGTAAAAATTAAATTAACATCTTCTGGACGCTGAAAATAAAGTTTTAACATATTTACATGGTATACATGTAATTTTTCCTTATCGGGAAATTGTATTACGTAATTTGTGTCCGATAGTCGTTTTACTACTTTTCCTGGACCTATCCAATGAACAGAAAATTTGTTTGATCTAGAAGGTGCAACAACTAACACAAGATCATTTTCTTTAAATTCTCTTTTCGTAGCCTTACGGTCATACCAAAGTTTCTGTTTTTCTTTAGCCTCTGTCATATTTTGCACAGCTAATTCTTGGCATCTTATCATTCTATTTAAAAGATTAAAAACGTAAGCAATCACACTATCTTCTTCAATGGTTTTACCAGTTAAATTTTAATATAATAGTGTTACGGGTGTTCTTAAGTTCCGACCATGGACTAATTCTGCAGGAGAATATCCAGTGCTATCATGAATGCAAGTTCTAAGAGCAAAAAGTGCCTGAGGTAAAATTTTCTCCCAATCTGTACCTTTTTCTAAGCAAAGGACTTTCAGTATTCTCTTTAAAGTTCTATGCAATCTCTCAACAGGATTGCTTTGGGGATGCTGAACGGAACTATGCACAACTTTAATACCAAATTTTTCTAAAAATTCTGATGTCAGGACACTCATGAAAGATGTTCCTTGATCACTTTGCAACTCCCTAGGAAAACCCATGCGACTAAATATCTGAAGAAAAGCATCAATCACAGTAGTAGAACGTATATCTGGTACTGGGATGGCATCTGGATACTTGGATAACATGCAAATGGCTGTTATAAAATACCGGTTACCACAGGAAGTTATAGGTAAAGGACCACATGCATCAACGTTAATTCTTGTAAATATTTCCGGAATTACTGGAACCAGTTTCAAAGGAGCCCTTTTCTTATCTTGAGGCTTTCCTACTCGTTTACATTTGTCACAAGATTTAACAAAATTTTCAATTTCTTTAAAGCAGTTAGGCCAGTAGAAAGTTTTGCACAGCATATCTTTTGTTTTAGTTATACCTAAATGAGCTGCAGTTATCTCATGGCAGATCCCTTTTAGTTGGTTGCGAAACTTCTTGGGCACAACTAATAATCTTCTTACAGTTCCATCATTGTGCATTTTACTATAAAACAACAATTGATTTATTATAATATATTTATTGTCTTTTGAAGATTGTCGTTTAGCTTGCTCAAAGAGAGGTTTCAAATCTTCGCACACCTTTTGTTCCCGAGCAAATTCTTCTGGAGATGTTTTTATCAAATCCATCCCTTCAACTTCGGTTTCTAATGGTGGCAAAATTGTATTTTGCTCTAATTCTTCATTTTGTTTAGTTAGGAAGCAAGACCTAGAAGATTCTATTTCAGAATCAATAATCTCTTTATTCGTGCTATTTTCCTTCCGTCTTTTTTGAGCACGAGTTTCTATAGCATTTATCATATGTATTTTCACCTCCTCATGCTTTTTAATTTCCTCAAATAAAGCGGCTGTTTTGTTTCCCAGTAAATATCTTCCTTGATCCAAAGAATCTCGAAGAACTGCTCAAATCAAGAGTTGCTCCAGTGTCTCTTAAGATTGGTATTTGAATTCCATTAACAGTGCCGATACTAGTGTAAGGAGCCATCAACTCATTAAATGTACTTCTAGCAATTTCGTTGGATGCTACCGATTCTAAGTTCTTTTTTATTTTGTCACACTGAGGCCGCAAATGACTATAAAAACCACATTCATAACATCGGAGTTGTTTTCGTTTTCGAATTCCTTTTCATGTGAATAATTAGAATTTTTATTCTCGACTCTTTTAGGAACATGAGATTTATGATTTCGAACTACTTCATTAAATTTGAAGGCACGGTTTTCATTTTGTTGACGAAAACCAAAATTATTTCGAGGGAGTTTTGTAAAATCTTTCGTCTTAAAACTATCTCTTAAACTTTCATATTCATCTATTTTCTCTGCCAGATCATACGGCGAATTTATTTTAAGCCATTCCGCCAAAAAATGTTTCTTAATTTCAATTGGCACACGACGTTTCAAATGATCTGTTACCATTAGTTCCTTAAGCTGTTCAAATGTCGTTATTTCTAATTCCGTAAGCCATTCCGTAAAGTAACTATTCAATTCTTGTGCATAATTTCTCCATGATTTGTCTGACGTTTTCTGGTGTTTAAGAAACAATTGTCTTAATTTTTCGCTATTTAACTTGAATCGTTTAAGAATAATTTCCTTCACGTAATCGTAATCATCAGCCCTTTCTGGAGGTTCTCTAGCAAACATGTTAGATATTTCTGAAGGTAAAGCACTTACAAGATAAACTACCCATTCGTTTTTTGGAATATGAGCCATTTATGCTCTACGCTCAAAATATATTAAGTATAAACTCATCTCATCTTTCCTTTCATCGAATTTTGGCGTTATTTGCATTAATTGAATTTTTTGAGCACGTTCAGTCCTATTTGTAACTGATTCTGTGTTCGAAATTGCAGCATTTGAAGAGATTTCCAGACGTTTCATTTCCAAAATATGTTCTCCAAAGTATTTCCCGCCTAACTCTTTCTTCTTTTTCTTCCTGCTCCCTTTTAACTCTTTCCTCGATTACCCTATCTAATATACATTTTACTTCTTCCTCATTAAAAGTTTTACTAGTTAAAATTAATTTTTTAATATCTGGGATTTTAAAAGAATCTGGAACCATTTCCCCTAACTCTTCAGCTACTTCTACTAAATCTCCCTTTTTCCCCCGTGCTAAAAAAGCAGTTTTATTTATTAACCCTTTATCTCAGAAGAGATGCAATAATGAGAGAAACAACAGACTACACCCACCTATATGCAAAATTTCGTAAATAACTATAGAAATTATTTAACACACTCTACTAATATAAAACATATCCATAACATTTAAAAATTTAAACGAAAACAAACTATATTGTAATACAACAAATAGTGTATAAACAGCAAATCATATATTTTGAAAAGCAGAACAAGTTTAATATTAAATCTTCTACTCTCGATTTCAAGTTTTTTTATCACCAAGCTAATGCTTGATACTCAGATAAATTGAATTATTAATCAAAAATGTATAAATTTTATAAAATCAGATTCTTATACAAATACTACTATATTAAAACAAAAAATGAAATTATATTATTTTTGAATCCTTATTTTATTCAAAATGTAAAACACTACAATTCTTAACAACAATATAAATTAAAAGCTTTAATTAATCTAAACCAGAAATCAGCTTTCGATTTCAAATCAATAAACCTAGTTAGTTAATCATACACGACATGAAAATGATAATAACGTACGATATTTTAAACAGTAAGAAAATATCTTTTCAAATCTTTATCAATGAAAATAAACATGCGTTTCTAAATACCAAATAAATCAGTTTGATACTTTACAAACAAAAATCAAAAACATATCAATAAATCTCACATTACTTTAAATTCAAACCTATTGTAATCATGTACTTTGGTTTTCACATAACGAAATCAAAACCTTTCTAAAGTATATATTACTTTCATAAAATCTACTTTCAGTGAAACATTCAAAAAATTATGAATATAAGTGTACTTTCGATTTTACACATTAATCCATAACAACATAGTTATTTTAACATATTCCTACGTGAATTGAAATACATCAACCACATAAAATTATGAAATGCAAATTTATAATATAAGATACACTTTTCTTATAAAAATATTACACTGTAAATTCGAATACACGAATTACAGAAATTAGCTTTTATAATATGGAATACACCATTTACAAACTTATAAACAAAATTAATTGATTTAGCATGAACACTGTAAATTCGAATACACAAAATACAGAAATTAGCTATGTAATATGGAATACACCATTTACAAACTTATAAACAAAATAAATTGATATAGCATGAACACTGTAAATTCGAATACACGAAATACAGAAATTAGCTTTGTAATATGAAATACACCATTTACAAACTTATAAACAAAATTAATTGATATAACATGAAAAACCACGTAAGTAAGATTGGAACTAAATATTCTATAAATTTATATAACATTCCAAACTATTTATTTTCAATAGTAGCCAGAGAAAGATTGATCAAAATGGCCTACCTGTATTCCAACATTTTGGCACGTAATCCATTATAGTGCACATAATTAATTTCCATAGTGGATGCTAATGCAAAGCATTAAAAAAGCATCAAATCGCTGCCACTAAAAACATAAGTTTGTTATGAAACAAACAAACAAATAAATGACTCCAATTTTGAAACATACACATTTAATTAAAAACAGAACAAATTTTACAAGGAGTCATGTATGGGTTCGCGACACTCTCTCGTCTGCTTCGCGTACAACGAAAGTCTCCGAAAAATCAAAAAAAAACAAAAAAAAAAACATAGGATCTTAAAATCGAAAGTGCCGATGGTGAGACATTACAATATAAAGCTCACTGAAGGAAAGTGGCTTATACGACATTTAGGAGTATATATAGGAGTAGGAGTAAGAAGTATATATTTAGGAGTAGGAGTAAGAATAAGACTATTTATTTATATATGCTTTATCCCCTTATTATTAACAAGGACCGTTTGCCGAAAAATTTATTCATATAATAAATACATTTAAAAAAATATTTTGATTCTTCTGTTGCATGTATCTGTTGATACAAGCAACACTAACCACAAAGAATAAATATAAAATGCTCGTTCAGAGTCAACTTTACGATAATAGAGCGACCTTCCGTTTCTATTTTCCATGGCCTAAGGGTCCGGAAATTGAAAATCTGTAAAAGAATGAGAAGCTGAACAAGTTTTGCAAAAATATATAACAGTTCCTCGTTTAAACAATGAAGAACGAACATTGTATTTTCCTGTCCCATAATATCTGTATTTTTCTAGAATTTATAGCATTTTATTTATGTTTTTAAAATTATGTTTTATTAGCTTATATAATCGTTTGGTTCAGATCTTTCGGGATGAGTTGCAGATCTTAATTTCAATAAATACAAGATTTCCCATTTTCTCAATAACTGTGATTAACAAGAAGTTAAAAAGATTTTGTAGAGATTCAATAGCTCTAATTCCATCGATTATTAGATTAATAGTGCTGAAACTAAAATAATTCACGACCGCATGTTGCCCGTACTGTTCTGAACTTTCTTGATACAGAACAGGTTCGACTGTTACCCTGGCCAGCACGTTCTCCTGATCTGTCACCAATTGAGAACGTGTGGTCAATGATTGCCGAGCGATTGGCTCGCCATCACTCACCATCCACTACTGTTGATGAACTGTGGCATAGTGTTGAAGCTGCATGGACTAAGATCCCCGTACATGCCATACAATCTCTGTTTGACTCCATGCCTAGGCGGATAAATGCTGTTATTGCAGCCAGAGGTGGCTGCTCTGGATACTGATTTCTCAAGATCTATACATCCTAATTTCCTGTAAATCTAATCACTTGTTCTTTCCACTATAATGTATGTGTCCAATAAATATCGTTCTGTTATTTGCATTCCTTCTTAGTTTAGCAATTTTAATGGCCGGTAGTGTATCATGTTTAAATTAGCATAGCACATGGATTCAAATAAACATTATGTTATCTTGTTTAAATTTAAGACAGGTTATATATCTCAAGGAATGCTTGTATTCATATTGTTATGAAACAAACAAACAAATAAATGACTCCAATTTTGAAACATACACATTTAATTAAAAACAGAACAAATTTTACAAGGAGTCATGTATGGGTTCGCGACACTCTCTCGCCTGCTTCGCGTACAACGAGAGTCTCCGAAAAATCAAAACAAAACAAAAAAAAACATAGGAACTTAAAATCGAAAGTACCGATGGTGAGACATTACAGACTAAATTATTCCTTCCTTACCCGGAGTTTTTTTTTTTTTCTTTTTCTTTCTTCTCATTCTAAGGAAATCAACCTGCAAATAAAAAAGAAAAAAACACACACAAACAACAAAAAGCAAAATTTAATATTACAGATAGCCCTGATCAATCGGACTCTGGCTGAAACACAAAATTATATGGAATTATATAATATTAAATATAAAATAAAAATATATCAAAATAGCACAAAATAATTATCTAACACAACAGAATTTTCAACCTTAACTAAACTTATAAATAGACACATTTTTATTATAAAAAAAATTTTTTTACTATGTACACATGTAACAACAATTGAAATTTGTATTAAAAAAAACATTTTAATTTAATATTTGAGAAAAAAGAAAATAATTAAGTTTGGTTATTCATCATTCTACTGAGACTATCGGCATTCTGATTTAATTTGCCCTTTTTGTGAACAACATCAAAATTTAAGCTTTGAAGCACCAAAGCCCACCTTAAAAGTCTGGGATTAGATCCTGTATGATGTTTTAACCAAACTAAAGGGTTGTGATCAGTTTCGATAGTAAATTTATACTGACCATCTAAATAATATTTTAATTTAGTAACAGCAAAAATTATTGCTGCACATTCCTTTTCTATAGTGCTATAATTTTTCTCAGATTTTGAAAATTTTTTACTCAGAAATAGGATAGGGTGTTCATTTTCATTTTGATCTCTCTGAGATAAAACTACACCTATTCCTAAGTTTGAGGCATCACATTGAATGATAAATTGTTTTTGAAAGTCTGGACTGTAAAGTACAGGCTTCTTTATTAAAGTGTTCTTTAATTCTATGAATGCCCTTTCGCAGTTATTATTCCATATTACAGTTCCCTTCTTGGACTTCCCTTTTAACAGGTCGGATAAAGGCGCAGCAACTACCGAAAATTCTGGTATATACTTGCGATAGTACCCAACAAGACCTAGGAAAGCACGTACTTCGGTTTTGCTTGAGGGACGTTCAAAATCGGTAATGGCTTTCACTTTAATATCACCTGGTGTTCTTTGACCTTGTCCTACAAATTGTCCCAAATATTTAAAACGAAGTTGAGCGAATTTGCACTTAAGGGGTTTTACAGTCAATTTCGCAAATCGAATCTTCTCCAGAACACATTTAAGATGTTGGATGTGATCAGACCAGGTAAGTGAATATATAGCTATGTCATCTAAATAAGGCACAGCAAAATGTTCGCAATTTTTTAATAAATCAGCCATTAACTTACTGAAATAGTAAGGAGCATTCTTCAAACCGAATGCCATTCTCAAAGGTTTATAAACACCAAATGTCGTCGTAAATGCAGCATATCTTTGAGCCTTAGGACTCAAAGGTATCTGCCAATAACCTCGTGTTAAGTCTAATAAAGATATGAACTTCGCTTTCGAAACGGATTCAACACGCTCTTCAATATTTGGTAATGGATAATATTGCGTTCTGGTAACCTCATTTAACCTGCGATAATCAATGCACGGACGAGGTTCTTTTCCAGGAGCTTCAACTAATATTAAAGGTGATGTGTAATCGGATTCACCTGGTTCCACCACCTTCAATTTCAACATCTTGTCTACTTCCGATTTCAGAATTTCTGTCTGTCGTGGGGACATTCGATATGGTTTAGCTATAATAGGTTTATTAGATTCTAACTCGATGTCCAGTTCAGCCAGTTCTGTACAACCCGGTTCATTTGAAAAAATATCAATAAATTGAATCAAAATTACTCAATTGTTTCTTCTGATCGTCCTCTAACTTTGCATTAAAACAGCTTTCAGGAAAAGTCTCTAAAAGGGTAGATGAATTAATTTCAAAACTTGGGATATCTTCTTTCTGAGAATCATTATCTCCATTATCAGAATTAGAGGTAAAATTTAAATTAACATCTTCTGGACGCTGAAAATAAAGTTTTAACATATTTACATGGTATACATGTAATTTTTCCTTATCGGGAAATTGTATTACGTAATTTGTGTCCGATAGTCGTTTTACTACTTTTCCTGGACCTATCCAATGAACAGAAAATTTGTTTGATCTAGAAGGTGCAACAACTAACACAAGATCATTTTCTTTAAATTCTCTTTTCGTAGCCTTACGGTCATACCAAAGTTTCTGTTTTTCTTTAGCCTCTGTCATATTTTGCACAGCTAATTCTTGGCATCTTATCATTCTATTTAAAAGATTAAAAACGTAAGCAATCACACTATCTTCTTCAATGGTTTTACCAGTTAAATTTTAATATAATAGTGTTACGGGTGTTCTTAAGTTCCGACCATGGACTAATTCTGCAGGAGAATATCCAGTGCTATCATGAATGCAAGTTCTAAGAGCAAAAAGTGCCTGAGGTAAAATTTTCTCCCAATCTGTACCTTTTTCTAAGCAAAGGACTTTCAGTATTCTCTTTAAAGTTCTATGCAATCTCTCAACAGGATTGCTTTGGGGATGCTGAACGGAACTATGCACAACTTTAATACCAAATTTTTCTAAAAATTCTGATGTCAGGACACTCATGAAAGATGTTCCTTGATCACTTTGCAACTCCCTAGGAAAACCCATGCGACTAAATATCTGAAGAAAAGCATCAATCACAGTAGTAGAACGTATATCTGGTACTGGGATGGCATCTGGATACTTGGATAACATGCAAATGGCTGTTATAAAATACCGGTTACCACAGGAAGTTATAGGTAAAGGACCACATGCATCAACGTTAATTCTTGTAAATATTTCCGGAATTACTGGAACCAGTTTCAAAGGAGCCCTTTTCTTATCTTGAGGCTTTCCTACTCGTTTACATTTGTCACAAGATTTAACAAAATTTTCAATTTCTTTAAAGCAGTTAGGCCAGTAGAAAGTTTTGCACAGCATATCTTTTGTTTTAGTTATACCTAAATGAGCTGCAGTTATCTCATGGCAGATCCCTTTTAGTTGGTTGCGAAACTTCTTGGGCACAACTAATAATCTTCTTACAGTTCCATCATTGTGCATTTTACTATAAAACAACAATTGATTTATTATAATATATTTATTGTCTTTTGAAGATTGTCGTTTAGCTTGCTCAAAGAGAGGTTTCAAATCTTCGCACACCTTTTGTTCCCGAGCAAATTCTTCTGGAGATGTTTTTATCAAATCCATCCCTTCAACTTCGGTTTCTAATGGTGGCAAAATTGTATTTTGCTCTAATTCTTCATTTTGTTTAGTTAGGAAGCAAGACCTAGAAGATTCTATTTCAGAATCAATAATCTCTTTATTCGTGCTATTTTCCTTCCGTCTTTTTTGAGCACGAGTTTCTATAGCATTTATCATATGTATTTTCACCTCCTCATGCTTTTTAATTTCCTCAAATAAAGCGGCTGTTTTGTTTCCCAGTAAATATCTTCCTTGATCCAAAGAATCTCGAAGAACTGCTCAAATCAAGAGTTGCTCCAGTGTCTCTTAAGATTGGTATTTGAATTCCATTAACAGTGCCGATACTAGTGTAAGGAGCCATCAACTCATTAAATGTACTTCTAGCAATTTCGTTGGATGCTACCGATTCTAAGTTCTTTTTTATTTTGTCACACTGAGGCCGCAAATGACTATAAAAACCACATTCATAACATCGGAGTTGTTTTCGTTTTCGAATTCCTTTTCATGTGAATAATTAGAATTTTTATTCTCGACTCTTTTAGGAACATGAGATTTATGATTTCGAACTACTTCATTAAATTTGAAGGCACGGTTTTCATTTTGTTGACGAAAACCAAAATTATTTCGAGGGAGTTTTGTAAAATCTTTCGTCTTAAAACTATCTCTTAAACTTTCATATTCATCTATTTTCTCTGCCAGATCATACGGCGAATTTATTTTAAGCCATTCCGCCAAAAAATGTTTCTTAATTTCAATTGGCACACGACGTTTCAATTGATCTGTTACCATTAGTTCCTTAAGCTGTTCAAATGTCGTTATTTCTAATTCCGTAAGCCATTCCGTAAAGTAACTATTCAATTCTTGTGCATAATTTCTCCATGATTTGTCTGACGTTTTCTGGTGTTTAAGAAACAATTGTCTTAATTTTTCGCTATTTAACTTGAATCGTTTAAGAATAATTTCCTTCACGTAATCGTAATCATCAGCCCTTTCTGGAGGTTCTCTAGCAAACATGTTAGATATTTCTGAAGGTAAAGCACTTACAAGATAAACTACCCATTCGTTTTTTGGAATATGAGCCATTTCTGCTCTACGCTCAAAATATATTAAGTATAAACTCATCTCATCTTTCCTTTCATCGAATTTTGGCGTTATTTGCATTAATTGAATTTTTTGAGCACGTTCAGTCCTATTTGTAACTGATTCTGTGTTCGAAATTGCAGCATTTGAAGAGATTTCCAGACGTTTCATTTCCAAAATATGTTCTCCAAAGTATTTCCCGCCTAACTCTTTCTTCTTTTTCTTCCTGCTCCCTTTTAACTCTTTCCTCGATTACCCTATCTAATATACATTTTACTTCTTCCTCATTAAAAGTTTTACTAGTTAAAATTAATTTTTTAATATCTGGGATTTTAAAAGAATCTGGAACCATTTCCCCTAACTCTTCAGCTACTTCTACTAAATCTCCCTTTTTCCCCCGTGCTAAAAAAGCAGTTTTATTTATTAACCCTTTATCTCAGAAGAGATGCAATAATGAGAGAAACAACAGACTACACCCACCTATATGCAAAATTTCGTAAATAACTATAGAAATTATTTAACACACTCTACTAATATAAAACATATCCATAACATTTAAAAATTTAAACGAAAACAAACTATATTGTAATACAACAAATAGTGTATAAACAGCAAATCATATATTTTGAAAAGCAGAACAAGTTTAATATTAAATCTTCTACTCTCGATTTCAAGTTTTTTTATCACCAAGCTAATGCTTGATACTCAGATAAATTGAATTATTAATCAAAAATGTATAAATTTTATAAAATCAGATTCTTATACAAATACTACTATATTAAAACAAAAAATGAAATTATATTATTTTTGAATCCTTATTTTATTCAAAATGTAAAACACTACAATTCTTAACAACAATATAAATTAAAAGCTTTAATTAATCTAAACCAGAAATCAGCTTTCGATTTCAAATCAATAAACCTAGTTAGTTAATCATACACGACATGAAAATGATAATAACGTACGATATTTTAAACAGTAAGAAAATATCTTTTCAAATCTTTATCAATGAAAATAAACATGCGTTTCTAAATACCAAATAAATCAGTTTGATACTTTACAAACAAAAATCAAAAACATATCAATAAATCTCACATTACTTTAAATTCAAACCTATTGTAATCATGTACTTTGGTTTTCACATAACGAAATCAAAACCTTTCTAAAGTATATATTACTTTCATAAAATCTACTTTCAGTGAAACATTCAAAAAATTATGAATATAAGTGTACTTTCGATTTTACACATTAATCCATAACAACATAGTTATTTTAACATATTCCTACGTGAATTGAAATACATCAACCACATAAAATTATGAAATGCAAATTTATAATATAAGATACACTTTTCTTATAAAAATATTACACTGTAAATTCGAATACACGAATTACAGAAATTAGCTTTTATAATATGGAATACACCATTTACAAACTTATAAACAAAATTAATTGATTTAGCATGAACACTGTAAATTCGAATACACAAAATACAGAAATTAGCTATGTAATATGGAATACACCATTTACAAACTTATAAACAAAATAAATTGATATAGCATGAACACTGTAAATTCGAATACACGAAATACAGAAATTAGCTTTGTAATATGAAATACACCATTTACAAACTTATAAACAAAATTAATTGATATAACATGAAAAACCACGTAAGTAAGATTGGAACTAAATATTCTATAAATTTATATAACATTCCAAACTATTTATTTTCAATAGTAGCCAGAGAAAGATTGATCAAAATGGCCTACCTGTATTCCAACATTTTGGCACGTAATCCATTATAGTGCACATAATTAATTTCCATAGTGGATGCTAATGCAAAGCATTAAAAAAGCATCAAATCGCTGCCACCAAAAACATAAGTTTGTTATGAAACAAACAAACAAATAAATGACTCCAATTTTGAAACATACACATTTAATTAAAAACAGAACAAATTTTACAAGGAGTCATGTATGGGTTCGCGACACTCTCTCGTCTGCTTCGCGTACAACGAAAGTCTCCGAAAAATCAAAAAAAAACAAAAAAAAAACATAGGATCTTAAAATCGAAAGTGCCGATGGTGAGACATTACAATATAAAGCTCACTGAAGGAAAGTGGCTTATACGACATTTAGGAGTATATATAGGAGTAGGAGTAAGAAGTATATATTTAGGAGTAGGAGTAAGAATAAGACTATTTATTTATATATGTTTTATCCCCTTATTATTAACAAGGACCGTTTGCCGAAAAATTTATTCATATAATAAATACATTTAAAAAAATATTTTGATTCTTCTGTTGCATGTATCTGTTGATACAAGCAACACTAACCACAAAGAATAAATATAAAATGCTCGTTCAGAGTCAACTTTACGATAATAGAGCGACCTTCCGTTTCTATTTTCCATGGCCTAAGGGTCCGGAAATTGAAAATCTGTAAAAGAATGAGAAGCTGAACAAGTTTTGCAAAAATATATAACAGTTCCTCGTTTAAACAATGAAGAACGAACATTGTATTTTCCTGTCCCATAATATCTGTATTTTTCTAGAATTTATAGCATTTTATTTATGTTTTTAAAATTATGTTTTATTAGCTTATATAATCGTTTGGTTCAGATCTTTCGGGATGAGTTGCAGATCTTAATTTCAATAAATACAAGATTTCCCATTTTCTCAATAACTGTGATTAACAAGAAGTTAAAAAGATTTTGTAGAGATTCAATAGCTCTAATTCCATCGATTATTTGATTAATAGTGCTGAAACTAAAATTTAAGGGGATGAAACCAATATCATCCTACATAAAAGTTTAGAAAATCTCTAATTAGAAATCATTCAAAATGTACATTAGATTTCTGGAATTATTTTCTCTGCCTTATTGAGCAAAGTACATATCAATATTTAAATATTTTCTTTATTTTTCTTATTTCTCTTGCAGAAATCAATTTTTAATCTGATCTTTAGCTACAAGTTTTCGATTAATTTCCTTTATCATTAAATAAACGTGTATGCATCTAGATATACACAAATTTGGATATTTTCTCCATATTATTTTCATAAATGTTCTTGTACTGCATGAATATATATGGCGACAAATACTCTACATCATAATTAAATCTTACGTAAGACCTAAATAAAGTTTGATTCATATCACATTTAATGAAACAACACAATTTGACTTTTTATAGCGTCTTCAATTTTTGAATAAACTAGCCTTGTGAAATCAATTGTATTAATATACAACATTTAACTTTAAATGGATATAACCTGGTAACTTATAAAAAATATTTCCCAACTATAGAAATTTTCATTGTGTACTAATTTGTGCATCAAGAACAAAATATCTATTTAAACATTTGAGTTTACTATTTTGATTATAAAATATAAAAAAGTTGAAATTCTATTAATTTTTAAATTATTTCTTATCTTTAACAAATAATTTAAGCTGACTTTCTTTTGAGTATCATAATTTAAAATTACATTTTTTAGCAATTTCAAACTTTTACTTCAATATCAAAAATATTTTGATAAATTTATTTGTTTTAAGATAGAAGATTATTGTAAGGCTCAATATCAAAAAACTTTCAAATTTTTTTCTATTAAAAATAATTAGAATATTAATTATAAGGTTTTAACTTTACAACCTATTAAATGTTAATCAGTGCAAATCAGGTAAAAGGAAATTTTCAAACCATGTGTCTCCGTTAAATATTCAGTATTTTTAATTGAAATATTTTGAACGTGTCCAAAATTGGCACACATTAAAAGTTTTTCAATTAAAAATACTGAATAATTTGATTATAATCCAGCATGTAATTAAAACTTTTCGAAACCAGTGATTAATTTTTATTTTTAAAGTTTAATAATCTTTTATATAAATTTTAAACGAAAATAAGAAAAGTTTGCAAATAGAAAAAAACAAACATTTGTTTTACTCATATTAATGAAATTTTAATATAAGTTTATACAGTTTTTCTCATATCTCAAACTCATCTATATCGAATATTTTACAGTTAAAAACTTAAAACTTATTAAAAGTATGATTAGCCGTTTCAAAATTTAAATGTGAGAGTAAATGGTATTTCTCAAGAGTGTCAATTAAAGATTTCTGCATTTCAACCCATGATGTTTGGAATACATTATAGGATAAATTTCTTTATGATGAAAATAAAAAAAATTTAAAACTTGAAAAATTACTTTTGTAACGAAACTTTTCATGTAAAAAAATATGCTATGAAAATCATCTATAAATAGCGCCTTTTAAAATAAAACTACTAAATTAAGACTAAAAGACGAATCAATTCAATTGAAAAAAGTAAAGAAAAATAAGTACAATAAATATAATATTTTTACTGCAGTTTTATCTCATTGTCTTTCATATAAAGGATACACGTGATCTTTTATTTTTTTTAAATTCTATTTTGAACAATTCGTGAAAATAGTAACCAATAGGTTAGAAAAATTTTTAGTATATACAAATATAAATAAATTATCATATATATATACAAATATATAATATGTATATATATATATATATATATATATATATATATATATATATATATATATATATATATATATATATATATATATACAAATATATAATATGTATATATATATATATATATATATATATATATATATATATATATATATATATATATATATATATATATATATATATATATATATATATATATATATATATATATATATATATATATATATATATATATTATGTATACAAATAAAAATAATATAAATAAATTATCATAATTATTTCTAAACATTTTATGAAAATATTAAAATTTTGATTTTGACGTTATTTCAGTTATGAAAAATTGCGATTTTTTTCAGGAGTTTAAATTTTTGTATACATTTCTTTTCAGAAAAATATATCAAATTTTTATTTCAACAGAAAATGCTTTCTTTAATAAAATATAGGGTACTTGTAAAGATTCAAAAATATTTTGATATATTTGTCTGCATGTAATTATTAAAGAATATATGGTTTTATATATATATATATAGGATGATCGTTATAAAAGATCACAGTCGTCTGGTTGGTTAGGGCATTCGCTTTCGTCATCAAAAGATAGTGAGTTCAAATCCTGACCCAATCAAAAATCCATCATTTTAGCTAATGACGGCTGAACCACGTTAAATATGATTTGGTCGCAATGTCCTCCATGTGAAATGATACCTCTGTGCGTTGGGGATCATATATTATTAATCAAGTATTTGGGGTTTTTGCTCTCCTTGCTTTTAAGTTACGAAGGCCTACCCACTTTCAAGGCAATGACGGCCTATCGACGGAGGACCTCAATAAATAAGCTGCCTTGTAGTGCGGAAATAGATAGAATATCCTAGTAGGAACCAAGTCTTAGAATTAAAAAATGCATAGTTATTATATGTTGTGGTTACTTATGATACTTGGACAAGCAAAGCTCGCTATGCCTTGGCTGTGCGAATTTAAGTCAATAGGGAGCGTCTTTCGTTTTAATTAGGGCACCACAAAAGTGAAAGTACGTCTTTGCTTTTTTTAAATCTTCCTATAGATGGCACCACCAGAGGATCCACTCCCTCAATTTTGACATTGATCCGAAGGAGGAAGAAATTTTCTCCCCCTTCGGATCAATAGACCATTGCACCCATGGTAACTGCTCAATGAACGACCACAGAACTTTCAATTCCATAGATTTAACGAGCACGTATATCGCATGTACTCGGTGGGTCTTTGGCAGCATTGGGAATCGAACCCCTCCCTTTCGGATGGAAGGCCCATACCCTAACCACTAGGCTACCACGGCCTTTTTTATTATATAAAAGCCACTGCCATAAATTATGCAGAATTTTTAATGCATTTGATTTTTAAATTTTATTCACACTGTTCATTATTCTCTGAATACAATTATTAAAGAAAATCAAATAACAGAATACAACCTTTCTATTAGAATTTTAGATTTTTTATAAGAAATGTGAAGTACAAAAATATACTTTATTTTAAGAAAACTTTTCATAACATTGAATTGCTTTTCAAGTACAGAAATGTCATTTTCTTTCAAAAAAAAAAATAATAAAAATTTTAAGGTGGACAATGCGATTTTTTTCTGTTCCGATATGATTTTCAATCAAAACGTAAAAAAAGGAATGCCCTGCCATTAAAAAAATATATCAATTTTTACCTTCTATAAAAGAGACCATCAACGTCCTCTCATTGTCTTTGATATGAGGATACGCAGTAAAAATTCTTGGCTAAAATAAAAGTAGCAAAATATGTTCATATTAACCATTAGATGGTCATCAAAAGATGGCGTTATGATGACAGTTTTTCATCATTCATTTAATTCACAATACTGTAAAAATAATTTTATAAATAAGAGATTTATATAAATATTTAGTGCTAAACAAAATCATGGCACAAAAATCACTCAGTTAAAATTCAATAAATTTAACTTGTTTGAGTCATTAAGATTTGTTTAAGTAAAAAATTACCATTTAAAAGTAAAAATTGGATATATTTTACAAATTTACATTTCTTTATAAATTTAAATGCTAACAACGAAAAACACATAAAACAATTTTTTTAATGAATAATAAAAAATTTCGGTATATCATTTTTTTAATAATAATAAAATTAAAATTAAAAATAATCATGCTTGAAAGTAATTTAATTTTTTAAATAAACTAATGATTTGCTAAAATAAAACACACAAAAAATAAATTTTTGAGAAATAATTTAATTTTCTTTGTTTTGAAAATAATTTTTTTCTTTGTTAAATTTAATTTCTTAGATTAAAAAACTGCATTAAATAAATTAATATTTTAATCTATAGCAAATTATTTATTCCAGTTACAAACGTCAATATCCTTAATTCAAAATATTGGGATCATAAATAATTTGCGTTGAAAAAATGCCATGGTAATAACATTGAAAACTGTGTTATTTAAATTTCAACACAAAAACCCTAAAATTATTAACTACCGATTTTAATGTTCTAAATAAATGATACGATTTAACCCATGAATATATTTAAATTTATAAGCATAAAATCTAAAGGTCGATTTTGAAACAAAGGATTTTTTTCATGCAAGTGCATAAAGGCTCACTTTTAGTACATCTTTGTAAATTCTTAATGAATTTTCAGCTAAAAAACTATAGCTTTCATATGGTTATTTTGTCTATCTCTCCCTTAGCCTTCTTATCTTTCTTAAGGGAACCCCTTAAGATTTATATGAGCTTCAGTCCTGGTGAATTTGTTTTGCTTGTCAATTAATATTCATTTTTTGTACACAGGAGCTAAATATCCCCAAAAGAGCCGTAATGTTAAGTGAATCCTTTACCATTAGAAACATTCAAACCCGATTTGAGAATTCGAACCCATGAACTATTGAACCTAAGACCGGAGTGCTAATCATACAGCTGTCATCTCGTCAGGTGAAATCTAAAATTAATAGCGATTTCCCTAAAAATTGAGGAATAGTAGATGGCACTATAATGTGTGTGTGTATCTGACAAAATATTTATATAAAACCAAGTATATTTGAAGTTGAAGGAGATCAAGTAACGGAAAAGTAAACAATTTAAAGTTTATTAATGTTCCAAACTTTATATTGCAAAGTATCCTAAAAATTTCCATGTTTAAACAGCGACTGAAGGTTTCTATATAAGAATGTAAATTTCCTTTGTTTTCAGCATTGGGCTTTCTTTAATCGTCTGAAATCTCTTCAAATTATATATCTCTACTAGCAGAAAACAGCAAAATGTAATTTTCTTTTACCAAATAATTCTAACAGAAGACATTAATTTAAAGTTACGAACCTCTTTCTTTACTTTACATTAATTAAAGCAAAATGTTTCGAGTTTTTTTACTTTCGTATAAACTCATAGATAAGATTTCACATTCTTCTATCCGCTATGAACAAGGAAAACTATTTTAATTCGTATGTTCTCCAAAATGTTTCTTTGTTTTTCAATACAATTCATATAAATCACTTATTTAAAAATTTAAATTATTTAATAATAATGTACATTATACTTTTTTTCATCACCTAAACAGAAATATAATAAACTCAGAAAAATTCACTCAATATTATATTTTTCTTAAGTGAGTTCACAAAAGATTCTATTTTATAAATATGGTTAGAAAGTATTAGGGTACAGATAACAAACAAACGAAAATTCTCCCAATATTTTTTTTAAATGCCCAACGTTAATTTTAAATACGGGGTGTTCATTAGTTATTCTCGGGCTTTCCGTACCTCATAACTTTCGAATAAAAAATATTACGCAAAAAACTGATTACGTATTTGTAAATTACAACTCAAAGAATTTTAAGTGGTGACAATGCGATCTTAGCACATTTGCACTCTGGGAAATTATGACGTCATAAATAAAAATGGTGACCGTTTAAGAAAAAGCAATGTGTGTATGGTGGTTTTTTCGAAACTAAATCAGTCATAACTACTCAACGACGCTTCAGAACCACGTACCAGAAAGATCCTCCTTCGGATAATTCTATCAGTCACTGGTTAACAGAATTTCAGGAAACTGGTAGCGTTCTACACCGAAAGGGAGCGGAAAGATCAAGCACTTCGCAGGAAAATGTTGATCGCATCCAAGAAACGTTGACTCGCAGTCCACGAAAACAACGAGACAAGCAGCGGTGCCGACAGATGGTGTGGAAAAGGTGAACCAAACCCATGGCCTCCAAGATCATCGGAATTAACACCGCTGTTCTTCTTTCTATGAGGGTTTGTGAAGAACACTGTGTACCAGACCCCTGTGTCCTCCCTTGAGGAAGTGAAGCTCAGAGTTGTTACTGCGATTCAAAATGCCACCCCACAAATGCTGGAGAACACTAGGAGGGAAATCGTCTCGATGTATTACAAGCCACGAGAGGCATGCATGTGCAAATTCATTAATATTTTTTAAATCATTAATAAAATTATTTGAGTTGTAATTTACAAATACGTAATGGGTTTTTGTGTATTATCTTGTATTCGAAAATTATGAGGCATGCATCCAACACAGGCGCATGCTAGAAATCTAAATTTCAACCCCTATTGCTAGATATCAACAGCAGTGAGTTTTTCAAACTTTAAACATTCCATAACCAATGGCACAGTCCTACCACTAAATCATAATTAGTTATTTGCAAAATATTATTGCAACATGTAGTTAAGTATTCTTTATGTAATACGTTTAATAATATGTTTTTCATACTCACCTCCGCTAAAGAAGCGGCTCAAAAGTTCTCCAAGAAAACATCCCGATATTTGCTTAAAAAAGAAGAAATGTAGCATTTATATCCAGTTTTTCATTAATGCGAAGTGAAAATCTTGAACATTCTGTTCCGAAATACTCTTCATACTGCTAAGTAAAGATGGAACTACTTGACTTGATAAAACTATATAAGTCTACTTTACCAATTAATTTTGTATTAGGTTTTGAAATAAGTTCGTAGCGTTTTTCCAAAGACTTTTATTTAAACAAAAAACAATAATTATATCAATAAGTTAATCAATTATATATTCGTCGTTGCTGTTTACAACCTCTTCCCACCTCTCGACCCATTTGTTGATGCCATTCCGCCAAGAATCGCCTGGTCTGGTATCAAAAAAATTGTTAAGTCAGTTTTTATGAACCTTTTGGTGCATTGGAAAATGCTCGAAAAGAAAGCCACAGTCAACAAGGAGCTCTACATTGCCCAGCTATACCGCGTGAATGAGACTATTCGACTGAAAAGACCTGATCTACATGGTCAAACCATACTACTTCACGACAACGCCACGCCCCATGTTGCACAAATCGTCAAAGCCGCACTCCAAGAGATCGAATGAGAAGTCCTCAGCATCCTCCGTATTCTCCGGACCTTGCACCGATCGATTACAATCTTTTCCCCTCCTTGTCAAACCATATGAAGGGCGTTACCTTCGATAACAAAGAGCTCCTTAAAAACTGGCTCAACAACTTCTTTGTCAGCAGACCAGGCGATTTTTGGCGGAACTCAGCAAATAGGTCGAGAGATGGGAAGAGGTAGTAAACAGCAACGGCGAATATATAAATGATTAACTTATTGATATAATTATTGTTTTTTGTTTAAATAAAAGTCTTTGGTAAAAACTTATTCCCCAACCTAATACATTGTGATAGCTAAAAAATTGAAAATTTATATTTTGAAAAATAAATCAGCAATTATATAAATCAGCAAGAAACTTACAGGTCAATTTTTCACAGCTATTAGGCAGTAGTCCTGATTTGAATAGAAGCAAACCTAAGTTATATCCATTGATCTTCCATTATATTTAATATTGGTCGGAATCAAAATTTCAAAATACGTGCATTTGCTTCATAAACGTAACACGTTCTTTTACTATTAGGTCAAACGGAGTTGTTTTAACAAAATTTAAAAAATAACAATTTCATTGAACTCTTGACTATCAATACTATTGTAAATATAGTAAGATATTTACATTCCATCATGTGTGATTTAATAAAATTCGTCTCTTTGCAACATATTTGGAACATTTTAACCTGAAAGACACTTAAATGCTTATCAAGAGAAATTAATTGCATAATGAGGCTACTTTTTATTCCTTCATCTGATTTTTTATCATTCTAATGATTAATTATTTTTTTTAATTTTGATGTTTATACAACCACTATTACAAACACAATTCTTTCCTTTATTAAAGCATCACTGATCGCATAAAACATAAAAAAATTTAGATTTTTATTTATGTAGTGCAGATTTTTTTTGAAGTAATGTTATGAGAGATTGTAAAAAAAATGCATTTTAATCCTATTTTTATTACAAAGTTGTTTTTAATTTTAATATTTACATTAATTTAATCTTTTAATAAACCAAAATGTTAAAACCAATTTTTTTCCCTATTTTTATTTTAAAACCTTCTTTATGCATATTGTGCAAAAATAAAATTTATACCTCCAAAATATAATCTAGCAAAAATAGCTCCTTTTTCAAATAATGCAATAATTATATTAAGCCAAAAGTTATGAACATGAGTAATGCAAACTGAAACAGCTAAATCCTATATTTTCATAAATTTATCAGACGCATTTATTCTTTTAATATCTCATCCAAAATATACTCATAATGATAGTAAAGACAAGTAAAATGTTAGTAATAGGTTAAATAACGATCTTAAATCTATATATTTTAATTGGCCGTTTACTGTTAAATCATTTCTAGGGATAATATACTTTTCTGAAAAAACATTATACAAATTATTCGTTTTTCAAACAAATAAGAGAAGAAAACAGTAAAACATTTTATAGGACTATGGAAGTTAAGAATGCATCGGAAAAAATAAAGAGTCAATGCGTAGTACAACGCAAAAAGAAACGTGAATAAAAATGCTTGATAATTTGAATTCTTAAGAATATAAAAATACATTTCAAATGGTTGCAAGCAAATAAGAATGAACAAGGTTTACTATAATATGTGATTTCCCCGAATAGTAATAATTCTGAATGTTTATTATTATTATTATTATTATCATTATTATTATTCATGAAATAAGAGTATAAGACTTTTGGGATTACCATTCCACTTCTGAAGAAATGCAATCTGCAATCTCTTATGTAAAAAGAGGACTCGTCAGGAAAACACGTAACAACATGTTTTCCTGACGAGTCCTTTTTTTCCTAACTCTCCCTAACAAGAGAATACTACAAACACGTCGGATTGTATTAAATTTTTTCATAGGGTTGTATTTGTATTTAACTTAAGAAAAAAGAGAAAAAATATATTTAAAAGTGGAAGAGAAAAACAGTTACACCTCTCATTTTTTGATTTATTGGAAATAGGATTAAATGTCATATTTTTAGTAATAAAAAAGGCACGCATTGTATCGATTATTTTTCGATTATTATATACCTTTTAAAATCTATAAGTATCGTTTATACAAAATATATGTTGAAAACTTACTGCATAATATAATCATTAAATAATATATTTTTAATTTATCTTTACCAATATGTCTAACGTAGTCATTTTCATGTAAAGATTTGTACTGCACACTGTGCTTAAAATAATGATTCTTAATAAACATCAAAATTAATTTAATTTTTTAGTTGTTATCTTTTCTTTAAATCTGAAAATTGCTTAAAGTTTTGCAGATCTAAGCATCTTGTCTTTCATGTTGTATTAAAAAATATATATGAGCTGTGTACCAATTTACTTTAAAAATAGTTTATATTAATTTTTTAAGTGAGTAATATTTTATATATAATTTAAATTTACATTTTACTCGTTGCATTTTATACCTACATCTTGGTAGCCTCAATTCAAATTTTTCTTTTAGCAGCTTTCATTAATTACTCTCGGTTCTAAGACATTCAATGAATAAATTAAAAATATATTGATACATCAGCTTTACATGTTAATTAAGTTAAAATTAAAAAATCTCAACAGGGATTTTAGAAACTGAAAAAAGGGGTTTCCTTTAATTACTTAAATTGGTATTTTTTAAATAAATAATGAACTTTGAAGTTTTATATAAAGTGATAATTAATGCAATATGAAATTTTAAGTAGAAAATAAAACGTTAAAACTTTCTACCGGAGTAAATTACAACTCTAAATTTCTGCGGAAAATTTGATCAGTTTATTCGTTTACATTAGGTTTATAAATTAAATATATATATATATATATATATATATATATATATATATATATATATATATATATATATATATATATATATATATATATATATATATATATATATATATATATATATATATATATATATATATATATTACATATATATATATATATATATATATATATATATATATATATATATATATATATATATATATACATATATATATATATATATATATATATATATATATATATATATATATATATATATATATATATATATATATATATATATATATATATTAATAATTATTTATTATCTCATTATATCGATTTGTTCTAATAATTACTTGCACATTACACATGTAATTATGATAAGAATGATAGAATGATCATTGCATATATTAAAACTATATTATATATCATAGAAATTTATACTGTACTTTTTTACTTTTTATATAGTTATTAATATTGCTTAATGTAATACAACTCTAGAAAAAATATGGTATTTTTTCATGGAAAATTATCATACCAAGTATCAAATACTGCTTTCTACAAATTCTAACACATCATTCTCCATACTGAACAAAATTCTACAAATTCATCAACTTTATATTATATTTTTTTATATACAAATTATATTTTTTTAAGTTATTAGAAGGAAACATTTTTATATTTTATATCTTTGTTTTATGAAATTTATGTTTAAGATTTGGAATCACACAATTTAAATGTATTTAAAAATTTAACACAAAATTAACTTCTTATTAGAACCATTTTTGGATAATATTACAAGAAATGGATAATCTTGTTATTGCTATAAATAATTTAGAATACTTCATTAATATTCTTATTTTGGCACTTTGTATTTCAAATTTATAAATCAACATAATATTTTTGAAATAATTTTATGTTTCTAAACCTTTTGCATAAATCAGTCATACAATTAGTCCTGATTTCAGATATTCATATTAAACACCAATTTATTTATATTTTGCTGAAATTAAGTTTATTTTTAATAACTTTCCAAAATATTAGTTCAAGTATTAAAACACTTCCCGAAAACAGCCGAATAAAAATGGATGCTTTTTAGAATTGTAATAAATTATTAATATAAGAAAATATAAATTGCAACAACCGTGAATAAATATATAACAAATAGAAGATATTTTGATTATCTGCATTACTTACTAGTTAATAATGAAAAATGGCAACCCTATTATGTGGTCTTTCAATTAATATGACAAAACTCCATTAATCTTTCTTATTATTAAAGCTCTTTCTTATTATTACATGGTTATGAATGTGAATTTCAGAGCCCAGAATCAATCATGTTAATTGAATGGATACATTAGAATTACTTAGTAATGATTATTGGCTTTTTCAGAAAGATTTATGTGATCATGAAAAAGTACACTTACTCAAAAAATATTTTGCATATTTATGATATGAGTCAAAATTGAAAAGATAATATTGTTACCCGTTTGAAAAGTAATTTATTAAATAAATTTTGTTTCGCTGTATGAGTTTAATATTTTTACATTTTCACAGACTACTTAAATTTATAATATAATTTTATAGTTAAAGGTTGATAATAATAATGACAAACTTAATTAATAAAGATTAAAAATGGAGGAAAAATTAAAAGTATCTTAAATAATAATAACGTTTTAATAAAATATGCACAAAAAATTAAAAAATGGTCTAATAAAAAATCTCAATTTAAAAATCTTGGATATATTTAATAAAGAATATATTTTATTATCAATATAACAAACATTTTTTTAATAGAATGGTAAATTATTTTATGAAGAAACATAAAATTTATTTTTCAATTAACACTTATAATTATACATAATAATTATTTAATTATATGAGATTAAATGAATTATTATTTACAATTATGTATGTAAATATTTATTTTGGTTATAGAATTTTTATTAAACACTCAATTATATATCATATTTTAAAAATTTTCTCGAGAGTAAAATTAAGTTCTCAAAGTTATAAGACATCGTTAATTAAGATTATTTGATATGTACTCTATTATGTTAGATAATATTGATTCATTTTTCACGATTTCTAATATCTGCATACATGTATACCTCATGTGAATGCTTTAAGAGTATTCAAATTTAGTTGTTTGCATCATAAAAATATGATCCTCTGTCTTTGAAAACTCTACATAAAAGTTGATATTCAAATTGCTTGTGTTTATAATATGTCAACGAAATTTTGACAGATAGGCTCATAAATGCATATTAGCGTAACAATAGTCTTCGGAATAGAAGATCTTAAATTCAAGTCTAATTAAATATCGAATGATATATGCCTATTTATTGCCTTATATATATGTAACGTAGTGTTTTCTCCTTTGCAGCACGGAAAAGAAATAATGCCTTCTGCTGCTGCTATTAGAAATTTTTTTAAAAAAAATATTTATCAGCCTAAAATCTACATTATAACATCTTTGAGCTTTTAGCACATTTTTATGAAATGGAAACTTGGGTATTCACAGTTTTCCACTTACCAAATCGCAAAAGGGTAAAATATTCTACTAAACTGGTGTTCAAATTAAAATAAATTTGCATATTTTGTCAAATTTCTTGAAAAATATTGAATGGAATGGGATACTACTCCTTCGAGTAAAAGATCCAATCATGTACGTCGAATATGTAAGCGTTCATGTATGTGTAGGCGGAAAAAGCAGGGGAACGGAACAGGCTTTATAAACGCACGTTACAAAACACCTTTTCATTCGCTGGAAAACCTCGCCATATTTCCTGGTATTTTTGTGAAACAATTAGTATAATTGTGTACCGCGCTTCGGGGTTCGTGTCGATTGATAGTTGAATAAAGCAACCACTTAATTAACTCACACAAGACTTTTATTCATAAAAATTCCACTAGATATAAGAAATTCCAGCTATAACAATCACAATTATACAGCTACAATTCGTCAGATACAATAAGAAATAACTTCCAATCACAGGTCCCAAATACCTCAGACAATGAACAGCTAGCAGCCACGACTAATCATCTTCACTCACTGACGGTCTTCACAAAACTGCCTGACTTCTATGTCGGGCTGCGGTATTTATACCTGACTTGGTGGAGATATCGATCAGTTTCGCCAAGGTTCTGAAAGCTTCTAGGCTATCTCGCTAAATATGGTCCTAGAGATTTGGTGATGGAAGTTTCCAAAAGTATCTATTTCTCGCCAAAGTCGCCAAGAATCTCGCTAAATATCGCCAAGTCACAAAGTTTTCTCGCCAAAACATCGCCAAGTCACCAAATCATTAGAAAACCCGCTTTTAACATACAACACGTCTAAATACCGCAATTCCGGCCCAAAATGTGAGTATTTTCGATCTGTCTGAGATATTTTAAAACAAATACAATTATTATTTATAAATTTGTAACATTGCCCCCTCTAAAGGACTGCACATCCCAGGCAATACAATCCCCTGATAGGAGGCCAAATTAAATATAAAAGAATTTACATTATAAGAGGATACAGAACACATTACATGTACAAACAACTAAAAATACAAATACAAAAAACTAGAAAATATTAAAATTATTTTTACTATTTACAAAGAGATTATGGTCTACTAATTTTTACTTTACATTACTATAAGGAGATAATCTATCATTATGTACTACCTTTAGTTTTGAAGATGATTTCCTTATACGAACCACGACGTCGTTCAGTCTTTTTAGGACTGTGTAGGGACCTTCTCAGTTGGCTTGCAACTTTGGAGAAAGTCCTTTACGTCGAATTGGGTTCCACAACCAAACTTTGTCACCTTCCTGAAATTCATGTCCTGTCGCTCTTGTGTCATAACTTGTCTTCATTCTTTTGATCTTCAGGTTGATTCAGTCTCCAGCGAAGTTATGGACATCTTCAAGACGCGCCTGAAGGTATCCAAGGTATTCTTCTGGCGATGAAGATGTATTAGGTGGACGACCAAACTGCAGATCACAAGGGAGATGAAGTTCGCGACCAAAGAGCATTTATGATGGAGTATATCCGGTAGTCTCATGGATAGCACTGCTATATGCAGGCAGAAACAGCGGTAGCTTCAAATCCCAATCTTGCTGATTTCTGGAAACCATAAGTGAGAGTTTATTTAAGATGGCTCGGTTAATCCTCTCTACCATGCCGTCCGATTGCGGGTGTAATGGCGTGGTCTGCGTCTTGTCTATTCCGAGAATTTGACACATTCCTTTAAACACAGCAGAGGTAAAATTTGTCCCTTGATCTGAATGAATTTGTAAGTGTGTGCCGAATCTGGAAACCCATTGCTGCACTAGAACCTCGGCTACTGTAGTCGCTTCTTGATCGGGGATTGAAAATGCTTCAAGCCACTTAGTAAAGTAGTCCATGGCAACTAGGGTGTATTTGTTGCCATTTGAAGATCGTGGTAAAGGACCCAAAATGTCCAGAGCTATCCGCTCAAAAGGTACTCCTACGTTGTATCGCTGCAACCTTCCTCGGCTACGTTTCTTTTGTCCCTTACGTGCCGCACAGTCATCACAAGATTGGGACCATTTCTCTACATCTGGTCTAGTTTTGCTCCAATAGAAGCATTCTTGAACTTTCTGTAGAGTCTTAATTACTCCGAATTGGCCTCCAGTTGAGCTATTATGCAATTCTTTCAAAATATCTGAAATTCTTGATTTTGAAAGAATTTGAAATTATGTCCATCATCGGACTCCCATTTCCTGTATAACACGCCATTTCTAATATGGAGTGAGTCGCAAAGAGCCAAATATTGTTTAGTAACAGGACTGTAGGGGAGATGTCCTGCCAACTTCGTCTCATACTGGAAGATTCTTTTAATTTAAAAATTGGATTTATATCTGGGTCTTCTTTTTGGATTCTCTAAGTCCTTTATCACTCCTTGGGTCTGGTTTCGATGGATGTGAAACAGTAACTTGGCTTACTGAAGGATTTACTCTAATTGATAGTTCTTCTCTACTCTAGAACAATATCGGCAGCTTTCATTACACGGTTTCCTTGATAATGCATCAGCATTTCCATGAAGAGTTCCTTTGCTATGACGTATTTCAAAGTCAAACTCCTGGATCCATCTCGCTACCTGTCCTTCTGGATTTTAAAAATTTAAAAGCCAGGTTAAGGATGCGTGATCAGTCCGGAGCAAAAAACTTTCTTCCAAAGAGATAATGGCGGAAATGTTATATAGCTTTAACGATTGCCAGCAATTCCTTCCTGGTTGTACAATAATTTCGCTCAGATTTAAATAGACAATTACGCCAATAAGCAATGAGATGTTCTTTATCATCATTTTCCTGCGACAAAACTGCTCCGATATTTTCGTTGCTGGCATCTGTGTCTAAAATGAATAATTTTCCGGGCTGGGGATATGCAAGAACGGGCGAAGATGTCAACGCTTCCTTCAGTTGTTTAAAAGCTTTCTCACATTCATCTGTCCATAGAAATCTCTGTTTAACTTCTGTCAACTTGTGAAGGGGTCTGACAATACTTGAAAAATCCTTAACAAACTTCCTGTAATACGTGAATAGTCCAAGAAAACGTCTTAATTGGTGGACATCTTCTAGACGACTGCATTACTTAACTGCAGAGATCTTTTCAGGATCTGTTCTTACACCTTCAGCAGAGATAATGTGTCCCAGATAGCTTACTTCACGTTGAAATAAATTACATTTGCAATGATTCAGCTTCAGATTGGCCATTTTTAAGTTTTCCAGCACCTTTCGGATGTTTCTTAAATGGTCTTCGAATGTGCGCCCTACAATGATGATATCATCCAAATATACCAAACAGGCTTCGTAGGACCTCGTAATACTGTCTCCATCAGGCACTCAAACGTTGAAGGTGCATTGCAAAGCCCAAATAGCCTAACCTTGAACTACCAAAGTCCTTGTCCTGTGGTGAACGCAGTCTTTTCTCGATCCTCAGGATGTATCTCTACTTGCCAATAACCACTCTTGAGATCCAAAGTCGAAAACCATTGATTTCCGGATAAAGCATCAAGTGTATCGTCAATCCTAGGAAGAGGGTAACTATCTTTTTAAGTTATGTTATTTAACCGACGATAGTCAACGCAGAATTGGATAGAACCATCTTTCTTCCGAACTAAAACAATAGGTGAAGCCCAAGGACTCTCTGATGGCTCAATAATGTCATTCTGTTGCATTTCCATCAGAAGATTAACCACCTCTTCCTGCTTAGCGAATGGTAGTCTTCTCGGATGTCATTTAATGGGTGAATGATTTCCTGTATCGATTCGGTGCTGCGTCATTTTAGTTGGCCCAACATCATCTGATTTCTTGTAAAAGAGATCTCCAAATTCTAATAATAGATTTCCTGCAGCATTCCTCTGTTTATCAGCTAACTCTGCACTCTGAAGGAAGTTCATTAATTAGAGTGTCAGGAGGCTCAGATAGTGTGGCTTGACAATTTTGGTTAATACAGGTCACTGGAGCACAAGTCGCCAGCACATCTCCTTCTTTTATTAGTTTTGTCTTATCGCTTAGATTAGCAACTCTTACCGGGATTCCATTTCGTGAAAGGTTGACGAGTGTAGAAGCCACTAGTATTCCTTTAACGCTATTGTCAGAATCTAGATATTCAATCAATCCATAATGAAAATTATTATCTTCTGAAAGAGCTCCGGAAACTATTGTCTCAGTTCTTGGTGGTAATGTTGTTTCACTCTTTACAGTTATGTGATGGACTGTTTTAATATCTGAATATTTCTTCTTAAAAATCGCTATGTCTGCAGAACATGAGTGTAGTTCATTATTTTTAAAATCTAACTTGAAATGGTTTTCTTTGAGGAAATCCAATCCAAGAATAAATTCGTCATTTATACCAGCGACACATGCTATATGATGGTACAAGGCATTACCAAATGCAATGTTTAGATTAAGTTTTCCATTCACTTTAATCTTATCACCTGTCACAATTTGGAGGGTAATGCAGGGCGGCGTCCAGATGAGTTTCTCACCAAATTTGCGAGCTAAATTTGTCCTAATGATAGTAACGTTGGCTCTAGTATCGATTATCATTCTGCTGGGAACTTTGTTGACGTGTCCCATAACGAAAAGTCCATCGTCGCCGCCACTTACGGAAGAAATGTGAAAAATTTTGAAATGGGGCTTCTGACTCTCTGGACAACTCCGCCCTTCGAGATGGCCACATATTATTTTCCCTGTTGTGGTGGATGATCCTTTCCACCATCTTTTGGTTTCGGGCAGTCTCTACGGACGTGTCCGACTAACACTGAATTTTCGTGTTTCTGCCACCTTTACTCAATTCTAAGCTACGGAATTTTCGCCGCAGATCTTCAATTTGCTTTCTTAGATCATAAACCCTATCAGTAGCAGAGATGGCTCTGATTGAATGCTGGTCTTTACGCGAAGCCTGCTGGGCAGCCTCTATCTTATGTACGTAGACTAGGGCAGATCCAATATCTTTGACATCGGCGAGTCAAAGTGTTTTCTATATCTCCGGATCCCGCATACTATCGATGAAGTGATGGAGAGCCAGATCTTGACGTGTCTCAGCTGGGCAGTCTGAAAATGCTAGATGGGAAAGTCGCTGAATATCGGCAGCCAATTCTTTCAGACTTTCATCCGCTTTTTGATAGCGGGACTTTAACTGTAGTCTGCTATATTTTTAGTGCACTTTTCTCGAAACCGCAGCTCAAGCGCACTTGATAGGGCTTGGAAATCATGCCTCTGCTCTTCCGGAAGGTTCTCGAGGATGTCGGCTGCGTCTCCTCTTAAAGAAGCCGTGAGGTGAAAAGCTTGGGCTCGGGGATTCTATCCATTAGCTTCCGCTACCATCAGAAATTGGGTCTTGTATACTTGCCAGAATGATTTTCCATCGAATGTTGAGAGTTTTATCGTGGCTAGGGAAGGCATAAATGCGACCTTGGGTTCCTCATGTCTGTTTGACATTTGCATCTTCAAGCTTTAAATCTCCTTATTCATAATGTCTAATGCTTCTTCAACGTTTTCTTCTATCTCCAAAACTTTAGTTTCAACTGAAGTTACCTTTTCTTCCATGGTATTCATCTTCTCCTGAATGATGTTGGAGAATTCTTCTTTAACACTTACAATGTCCTTCTTAAGTTCCTTTTTGAGCTCCTCCTGTCCAGATTTTCTCTTTCATCATCTGTGTTTTAATCTCTTCTTTTCCAGCTTTCATCGTTACATCACCAAATCATTAGAAAACCCGCTTTTAACGTACAACACATCTAATACCGCAATTTTGGCCCAAAATGTGAGTATTTCCAATCTGTCTGAGAAATATTAAGACAAATACAATTATTATTTATACATTTGTAACAATTGTAACAGTAAAAACGAGTAATCACCATTTTTAGATGATGAACTAAAAAGAGGAAACGTCGGGATGCTTGATGCAGTCCGATCTCAAGTCCAGATTTGTGGAGAATTCAATTATTATTGTTACTTACGACACACCTGGACAAGCCAAACTCGCTATGCCTTGGTTATGGAAATTTAAGTCCCTAGGATGCATCTTTCGTTTTCATCAGACCACCACGAAGTACGACGTTGCTCTTCATATCTTCTATTAGATGTACCACCACAGAATCCACACCCACATATTTGGCATTGATCTGAAGGGGAGGAAATTTTCTCCAGACCATTTCACCCATGGTAAATGCTCAATGGCCAATCACAGGACTTTCCATTCCATAGATTTAACAAGCACGTATATCGCATATACTCGGTGAGTCTTTGCCGGCATTGGGAATAGAACCCCGCCCTTTTGGATAGAAGGCCGATACCCTAACCACTAGGCTACCACAGCCCGTTCAGTTTAACTCTCATCATAGAGTGTAATTTATGGAAACAAACCAATACTGAGAACCGAATCTATCGAGAGAATGACTTGGAAAGATCGCCGAAGATATCCACGACGGTCATCTTTCTCGCAACTTGTATTAACTGAAATTTTGTATATGTAATTATCATAATGCATCAATAAATAATTTTGAAATCAAAAAGGAGATGTCTAAAAATTTGAAATAACTGTGGATTTTATTTTTCTTGTGTTTTTTATTTTAAAAATTTACAATTCATTTAAGTTGAAACAACATACGAATTCATCTCATTTTTAAGAGATGATGTCTGTTATAACAAGTATAAATGAGAGATTTGAAGAAAGAACCTGCTAAATTAGTTTTTTTTTATATTTAATTTAGGTAATCAATTTATAGATTCTTAATAATTCCTTTTATAATAAAGTTCAAGAATAAACAATAAAAAAGCAATTAACAATTTAATTTGGAACAACTTATATTACGTTTTCATGATTATATGTAATTGGAAAAATAGAATAATTAAATTTAGCTTTGAAAAATAAAATACTTATTATTTATTTAATTATGTCAGTCAAAAGAAAGATAAGAATGTATATCATATAGGAATTCCCGAAAATAATATAGTTTATTTGGTGATAAACTTCAAACAAGATTTTCTTAATATAAAAGAATGAAAATAATTGCAAAAATTGAGTATAGAAAAAAAAATAATGTATATAACGTTTAACGAACACCAGCGGAAAAAAAAACAATCTGTAATAATCGTATTACTTTCTCCGTTTTAAAATAAAGTAAGATATAGATTTTAGTAAGATATGGATATTTTTAATGCACTGTTTTACTTATTCTTAATTTTTGCAATTATTTTGTTTCATATAAGTTTAAAACGTTTTCTTTAACCTTAATTTGGTTGCAAATAATTGAAATGCCACAAACGTGTGCTTCGAAATTACGTTTAGATAACTTCAAATATTTATGATGTAAGCTATCTGATTGTAAAACATAAATTTAATTTTTCCAAAATAGTGTATCTTATTAAATAAATATTTTGAACTTAATCAAATGTTAAGCAAAATTTATTAATAATTTTCAGAGGCTTTTCATAAAAAATATGCTTCATTTTGTATAAATATTAATTCTTTTCTTGAATACTTTCTTTTATTAAATCATAATAAATGTATTTTCATTGAACATTTTATATTTAAGCGCAGAAACGAACTCTAAATGGCACTGAGGTTACATATTAAAATTAGTAACATCATCTATTTCAGAACGATGTGGTATATTATGTTTTTATTGCCTAAAAAGGGGTAGAAAACGATTAAAAAAATTTAATGGAGGCATAAGCAAGATATTAGTCTTAATATTTGAAAGAGATTGTTTACAAATATTGCAATTATTAATTTAGAATTCTATTAACTAATGAAATCTTTAATTTTTAAGGCACAGGTGCCTTATAATCCATTACGCCAAATTCTGAGATTAGCGACTTTTTGGCGGATTTTCTTAACTATTTGGTAACCTCGTTTTTATTACGTCATACATTTAGAGACTTATAAGCATTATGCAGAAAATTCTATTTTGGTAATCCTAGTATTTACGTCATCACGCATGTCACGATAGGTTATCTTGGCAACATTTCTTCATCGCCAAAAAAATTCAGAATTTGGAATCATGGATTATACGGAAACTATGCCTATTTGCAATTGAAATACATAGTAACTTCGCTTAAATTTACATGGATTTTTTAACTAAAATAGTCTTAAAATAATTTTTTTTAATCGAGATTTAAACTAACCAAAACGAGGATGTTTTGTCTTGTCATTTTCATTTTGCGTTTTCTGTTCTATTGTCAACGTGTTAATGGTTTGAATCAATGGAAAGTGGCTTCTCAAAACGAATTTTCGGTCTTTATATAAGAAATCATTTCATTAACAATATGAACTTCGACAGTATTTTTAATTTTGATTCCAACGAGTTGCAGTCATAAAGTCGTTAATCGATATGAGTTTCATGTCCAAATCAGTTTGACTATTGATAAGGGCATTTGCCTCAAAGTGATTCGAAACAGCTTCTGGAATCACTGTTTCGAATACTCGTGACGATTAATGTTTTAAACACAAAATGTTCATCAAATCAAAACTTAATAAAAGAGAATTAGAGTAGTTCTAATGAACTTCAGGAAAACTTGAAATGACCAAGAATGTTAGTGAACCAGGCTAGTAAACTTGAATTAGTCAAAGGCACAAATAAAAGAAAAAATATCAATTTCAAGAAATTTTGGAAGCAATATCTCTAAAGATTTTAAATTTTGAAAACTAACTATTTAGAAAAACAGGTAATTGTCATGACTTTGAAAACTTTTACAAATGTAAAAAAAATGTAGCTTAAAAATATTTGTTTATTACTGGTAAACATCATGAACGAATGTTTCTCATCCCCAATGACATTCCGAGATTCAGTGATGAACTTCGCCTTGTTTGCTGCCTGTCAAAGAATACGATTTGCAAGTAAGCTGCAAATTTGTCGACAAATCGGAATTATAACGCCATCTCAATACGATGTCGCAATTCCTTATATGTGATATAGATTCTGACGTCATCTGACTTCATGGATATTTTAAATCAATGAGAATTGGAATGAAGCAAAGTAATCCTGATCTCAACTGGAACGCAAGTAACTACCACTCTATGGTTAATAAATGCTTAACCGATAATTAGTGTGATTAAATGCAAAAGATAAATCGCAAAGAAATAATATTGTTTCATTAGTAGGTTGTCAAAACTTTGTTTTCCTACGTTTTACAAATCGCTGTGTATGTACATCGATTTGAATTGAAAAATAATGTAGTAAAGAAATTATTAGTTAATAATTAAAATTACAGTTTCTTATAATTGAACAAATTCACTAATACTCAATAATAATTACAAAATCTTATTACATTTGAAATGAAAACGTTATGAAATTAACTTACTACAAATATTTTTACTCCCTTTAGAATATTTTTTCATTTTAGATATTTTTCTAACTAAAATTTAAAATTACACACATGAGAAAAAAGTTGTAATGAAGTCTTCATTTAAGTTCAGTTAAAAGGAGGCTCTAATATATTATTTTCTTTTTTTGTTTTTATGATGTGTTCTAAGATATGCGTTAATTTCAAAGCTTAAAAAAGTGACAAAAAGAAATTGCTTAATGTTTCTTTAATATTTTATACAAAAGGCTTTTTAACATATAATATTTTTATAACATATTCAAGCTCCAAACAAAAATGTTTGTTAATTTCTCATTGTCATCAGTTTTGTTTGGTTCAGTATAATGCAATACAAATTTTTCTAATTTTTTTTATCTGCGAAACAGTTGTCATTTCAATTTCCTTTTTACTAAAATATGACTAGAAACTGCATTATTTTTTATTTGATAAGAGAAGTGTGTTTGACTTCTTTGTATTACAAATATAATGAAATGAACATTGCTTTTATGTAGTTTTAAAAGTGTTTCTTCATCACAAATAAAACTGAGCCATCGTTTTTCTTCAGTTATGGATAACAAAATAATGAAAACCATCATATGCAACATAAAAGCATTGAAACAGTAAAAATGAAATATTTCTCTGAAGTAAATAGAACTTTATTTATAAGAATATTGTAAAAAAGGTTACCAAATATTAACAGATCTGGCAAAATCTTCATTTTATCCGTCTATAAGATTACATACGAAATGTAGTTTTGTACTCATTAAAATTTTAACTACACAAAATTTCAAATATATATACGTATGTATGTGTTACACACTAGTTTCTTAACGTCTTTGAAATATCTTCATAAAAAATCGTCTTTGAATTTGATTTTAAAGTGAACTATTTACTTTGCCTGACTTCGATGACGTAGAAATATTTTCCAGTTGTTTTCTTGAAGAATTACTCTTTTCCATTACTCTAAATTTGAAGCAATTAAAATATAAGATGATCCAAATTTTGAGTAAAAAGACGAGTAAACTTTACTTTGTGTGTATATCCAAATTTTACTAAGCTTTTTTTATGTTCGAAATATAAGTATTTTTTGTGTTAATCGCGAAATAAGCGGATTTACTGTTATTCGATTTAAATCGCTTTTAAAATCTCATTTTGTTTTCTGCAATGTTATTTCATGTTTTATAAGCAATCGACATTTCCTCACAAGTAAGAATTTTTTTTAAATACATTATTTTTCCCTTACTTTTAACCCCAAATCATTACTGAAAAATAGATCCCTACAAATTACTTTCACGAAACTTTGAGCGTAAGTCTAAAGATTTAATTTTTTATTCTACTATTTTTAAAATACCTTGAAGTACTCGTTTGAGATATTTTAAGTATCATTGAAATGTCAGGAAACTACAGAGTATTATAACTGTGATTTTCTCTCTCTCTCTCTCTTGCTTCCATTGAAACAATTTCTAAAATATAATGTGATTTTTATAAATATTTCAACTATGGCAATGATTTTGGTTACAAAACATTTATATTACTGGAAAAGACCAAAAACAGCTTAACTCACCATAATAATATTCGGTAACTTACCTTATTGCCAATATAAGTTCTTAGGATACCTTTTTGAATATTTTAAAATGCATATATAAACTACTACGTTTATGATTAAATAATAAAGTGAAATAATTTATGAATCCACAAAAAATCTCATCATGTACTTTAAAAGCCTTATGCAACACACACAGATTGTTTTTGAGGATTGTAAAATTATGTAAAATTTTATTGATATTATGTAAAATATTATATTTATTTTTTAGTATATTTGTTCTTTTTTCTTTTATGAAAACTTATTACAGTTGCTATCATTGAATTGAGTACATCAATAAAAATTTTAAAGGTCGTAATTCTTAGTAACATTATTTATTTTTTTATAAAATCCTTAAAAATAATAATTATTCATAAAGATTTATTAAAAGTTTTAATGCATGTTAAAAACTTAAATAAAATTTTATTTTAATTTTTTATTTCAGTCTCTGCAGAATTGTTAGTTTAAGCATTATTTACTGACAATTCTGCACATAAATCGATGACCTAAATTTATTAACATTGTGTTTTCGTAGTTTATCTTGGTTAATAAGCACATTCTGTGTATTTAATATAAACTACATTAATTATTAAAATACTCTCTTTATAAACAATATATAGATTTTTTAAAAAAAGTAAAACCTATTATAGTTTTTAAATTAGATTGTATTCTTAAAATTGACATAATCTTTAATTGAATTGAGGATAATTCAATTAAAATTTAATTCATCTCAATTATTTATCTTAGCACTTTACTTGAATATGTTAAGTATGATTTTCAATATTTTTTAACAGAAATTAATTATTTTATACAACATGTTAATCATTTTGTGTGTGGTTTTGATACACACACACACACAAAATTTCCATTACCTAGATGTCTTTCCACTGCATGAGGTTTACATGTATGAAAAATGATTATTTCCCAATCACGATGTCAGTAGACAAGCTTTTATACCAAATTTTTATCAAATAAAATATAATATTATCATTTTTTATGTTATCTAGAGATCTATTTACATTAAATGATTGGTAGAACTGTTGAAATAATGAAAATAGCAGTATTATTTTTTGTTATTCTCATTAGTAGTATTTATATGTTTAAGTGGATTTTAATTGTATTTCCATTATTAAGAATTATTAAATGTGGTTTTATTTCCATTTGGTCTCATAAATTGGAATGCAGTACATTAATATTTTCAACAAGCCGATAATTATACTTCTTATTTAAAAAAATGTAATCGATTCAAAATTAAACAAAAATGAACTTTTTAATGGTTTTCATCAGTTATTGTTTTACAATAATTAAATTTTATTCCATATTACGAAGTAACTAAAATACAAAATAATTGAAATTTCTATAAGTCACATCAGAAAGATCAACCGAATTCACTTTTAGTATAATTTAATCAATTATTGATAATTTTTTGCCATAAGAAGTGATAATGAGCTCATTCCTAATCAATATCATTTATAAAATCCTTATACATTTGCAAAATGCTAAAATAAAAACAAAAACCGCTCAACAGACGAAAATAAATACAATGAAGTTAACAAAATACAGCTGTTCCAGAAAATGTATTATTATGAAACACTTTCATCAATATTAAGTTTATTATATTTCGACTATAATAAAATTTCAGGGTTAAAACAGCACATCATCATTATAAGGAAGGTAACTTAAAATTATTGATTTATAACTACTAGAACAGAAATTTTGAAATACATACTCTATTTACTCACTATTTCAACAGACTCTTCGAAATAGTTTTGATTAATTATGTTGTGACGGCTTTGATAATGAATGTAGTTTAGAAAATTTTAGTTGAAGGGGGAAACAACGCTTAGATGGTGGATAGATAAATCACGTTTAGTTATTTGTAGTGGGTCTGCATTGTTTATTTAAAGTTACCTAAACATAAATTATCTAAATACAAGTAAAATAGGCAAAAATTGAAAGATACAAGAATAGATAAAAATATTTAAAAAATACAAGAATAGATATAAAAATTTCAAAAATACAAGAATAGATATAAAAATTGAAAAATGCAAGAATAGATATAAAAATTGAAAAGTACAAGAATATACATAAATATTGAAATGTACAAGAATATAGATATATTACTTATGTTTAGCCATACATTTAGCGCAAAAGCAGCTAAAATAGAATTACTAAAATATAATTAATAATGTATTTTTTTAACATTAGTCAAAAACCAAATCGAGAATAATAATAATATATTTATAAAATTATAGTCAAAAAACAAAATTGAGAATAATAATCAAATATTAGATGGAGAATAATACATTGAAAATACGAAATATAGTAAACAGATGGAAAAATGTTCAATATATAGTTTAAAATTTCGAAGAAAATAGAATAAAGGAAAATGGAACGAAGTACCAACATAGCCAGCTTCTTCAGGGGGTGTTGACCACACACACACACACACATATATATAAACACACGATGTTCTGCATAAAAATAGAATTTTTTCACTTTCCGCATGTTCCACGTACATATTTGTTATAGCCCATACGAGATATCATTTTAATTAAATATGGTGACAGAAATGCATTTCAATTTAGGTGTATGTCCTTCTAAGCCATTCAATATCAAAATTTTTTAAACATTTATGCTTCAAAAATCTGTTTCATCATTAATTATCAAGAATTTCATCTCATTTCTATCGTTTTCTTATTTACTTTTTCGCTAGGAATTCTTTCTCCCATCTTTAGTTATTACTGACGTCCAAAAGTCATGGAACAACATATTTTGTGAAACTCACCATCAGAAAAATGACATTAACAATAAAATTTGCTTATGTAACTGATAAAAAGGAACTTGAGTAAATTTATACAAAAACATTAGCTACCACTTTTTTTAATCCAAAAAACAAGTGTATATGAGTGAGAAAAAATATGCAAACATTATGCTTTCGTCATATGCGTGTAACTTTTGTTGATTTTCAAATTTTGTTAGGAGGTTTGTTGATAATAGTTAATGGAGAATAGTCTCGCAGTGTCTGAAAGAAGCCTTTCACCAGATGCGCTTAGCGGGCGAGTGATCGAATGTATGAAAGTGGGGATGCCACAAGCTGGTGCTGTTAGGCATTTTAATGTATGGTCCACCATCTCTGGAATCAATATCAAAACGAAGCTTCTGTGTTCAGAAGAGATGTTCTACGCCAACCACGAGCTGCAACTGCAGAAGACCATTTTAAAGAATTAGAAGCATTTATTTGGATAAGAAGCATTTTTTGAAGGATAATAAGAAGCATTTGTTTGACGCATTATATTGCAGACTATTCTGCAGCACCAGAAAAAAGAATATCCACTAGTACGGTGTGAAGGTGTCTTCACCATGCATGTCCCTGTGCAAGGCGACCCAATCATCGGATGACAGAGAAGAGCCTACTTACCTTGGGCAAGAAAACAAGTTTCCTAAACCAGAAAGCAATGGGATTCTGAACCTTTTACAGTTGAATTCACGCGGGAAAGCAATTCAAGAAGTGTTGCTGATCTGGCGGGAACAAAGCACAAGATACCATCAATCCAACAATGTAGAAAGTCCCAGTTACCGTGGTGGTTCTAAAAGAGTTTGAGTTGGGATCTCACTCGGCTGTCACACTGACGTGCATGTGTTCCAGTGTGGAATTGTGACTAATCCATGATCCTTATTTCCAAACATATGCCGGCGCAACTGGCAATGATTTTATTCTGATGTATGATAACACACGACCTCAGGAAGCTGTAGTTGTTGGGAAATATCTTAAGAGTATTGGCTTAGTGCGAATATATAAAATGATAAACAGACCTTAATCACATAGAGCATCTATGGGACAATCTTGGAAAATAGATTGTTGTTTTTAAGTCCTTCTTCATAGTCTGTTGGAGAGCTAGAAAACAGCTTATACCGTGCCTTTGCTTCCAATTTTGGTAACCAAAAACTTAATTGACAGCATGGAAAGTCGACACGCCAAAATATTCAAGTTCGGGATGGGCATTCACTGATTAAAAATTCCTTTGGTTATGTTTTTATGACATTTTACGACATATAACTGTGATTATTATTTCTTCCATGAATGGACTTTTCCAGTGGTATTGCTTTTTTTGTAGCAAATCATTTATGTGTTTTTCTTATATAAACTACTACAAGAGAATTTTTCTTTATTCAGTTTTAACATTATTTTCCTTTAAAATCCCAGATTACTTTTAAATCATCTTTTAAAATGTTATTATATGGTAAATAAACATTATAATAGTATTTTTTCTGCTGTATCACTATTTACTTTAAGATAATGAATCTAATTTTTTGATCAAGCTTTACTTTACTTTTGTATTTTATGAAGAAGATAAGTTAAGAAAATTTCCAAAATAACTTTGTAACTGATAATTATATCATATTTTTTCCAATGTACTTTATAGAATTTAATGAAACTACTTTATTTTCTTTTAGTAATTTTATAATTTATGTCAGATTCTGAATTTTTGTTTGCCATCATGCTAAATTAAAACAAGTATATCAGAGTAAACTTCCTTAGCAAATTTGTGCTCAGATCTTTTTCAGATTACATTATTACGATAAATAAAGTATATTTTAACTATCGTGCAATAAAAAATTAATAAAATTAAATTAAATAATAATTAAAGGTATTTAAGTTTTAAATGTTGCAAAATACATACTAAAAGAAATAGGTTCATACTATATATTTACAATGTGATATAGTTATTTGGAAAACTTATGAATTATACAGGATGCAAGATGTCTTATATACAAGAAGGCGTTGGTTGGCGTAGTTAAGAAAATTTTTTTGTTTAACATATAACACATTAAATCATGTAATGTTCTTTTATTATTTCTACTAATATAAGAAAGAGTTTAGCAAGATATTTCAAGTTGTATGCCGTTAATCTAACTCATGTAAAGCTAATTTCCATCTCTTCAAACATTCATCATTAAATATAATTATTAAATTTTCTCGGTAGCTTTAAAAAATTACTTTCACATGTTTATTGTCTGAATTATCAATGTTAGTTTTAAATAAAACATCATAAGATAATTACAGTCACTTAGTAAAAGGAAAAAGAAACAAAAAGAAGATTTCTTTTCTTTACTGTAATTCAGAAAATTGTAAAAATAAAAGTAATTTTAACAAAAAAAGGTGAAAAATAATATCGAAAGAAAATAAAAATTATAAAATGGCCACACAAAATGAACAAAGAATTCTTTTGCATCTTATTATTTCAATTTAGTACTCAAATAAATATATTTATTTTAAAAAAATTTCCCATCCTACGAATTCTTTATATGAGAGATAATTCAGCACGAGCTTATCAAAGACACTTCGCAGTGTTAAATTCGATACTAACATACACTGGTGTGCAAAAATAAAGGACGAAAGGGTTTTTCTAGTGCAGCGTCGCTCAGCAGTGTTCCAAATCGATAAAAATCGTACCAGAACATCCTCCAGATGAAAGAATATGGAAAAAGTAAAAAAAAATTGTCCAAAAAAATTCCAAATGACTAAAAAAGAACTTTATTGAAAAATGAGCATGAAGCAAAACGACAGAGACGGCCGAAACATCCATGTGACAGCTCTCTAGTAAGAAACATCTGTCTTTTAGTAGGGGATATGATCTCCCCTAACTGCTGTGCAGGATTGACATCGCTTGTCCATACTGAGTATGAGGTTGTCGATAAGTTGTTAAGGTACTGCTGCCCATTCTTCTTGTAGCGCCAGTCGCAGCTCCGGAATCATTACTGGTGGTTGGTGACGCACCGCCAAGCGTCTCCCTAAAAAGTCCCACAATTGTTCGATTGGATTTAGATCCGGGGACCTTGCCGGCCAATCCATGCGTTCAATATCCTCACTTTCTAACAGCTCTTCGACAGTCTCTGTACGATGAGGTGGAACATTGTCGTCCATGAAGAGGAACTGGGGACCCATAACACCTCTAAAAAGACGCACATAAAGAAGGAGAATATCATTACAATAACAGGACCCGGTGACTGAACCTCCTTGGACGACATGAAGGTCAGTACGGGTACCAAGCGTGATGCCTCCCCAAACGAGAACACCGCGACCTCGAAACCGGTACCTTTCGACGATGTTGGAAAGGTTATTGCATGTTTCCCGCTTTCTCCAGATGTGTATGAGTCCAGAATCGGTAGCCAGACTACAAATTCGCTCTCGTCCGTAAAGAGTACTCGACCCCGTTGCTGGTCCGTCCAGTTCTGGTGTTCCCGGCAACACACAAAGCCCCTTCTCCGGTGGGCAGACGTTAGTGGTATATAACGCACAGGTCGTCGTGCGAACAGGCCACCATTGTGCAGCTTCCTGGCGACTGTAAACCGTGATATCGGTCGTCCAATCGTCTGTTAGCGGTGTCTCGCGATTTCTCCAGTCGTCTGCCGCCTGTTCCTTCTTGCCTGTTGGACCATAAACCGGTTGTCGACTCCCGTGGTTGCTCGTGGACGACCACTGCTGAAACTTCGGACAGATATTTTTGTAGTTTGAAATACTCTCCAGATTCGTGAAACCATGCTGCGAGCGATTCCAAACTCCGCAACTACACTTGTCACACTTCGACCTTCCCCAATCTTCCCAATGATTCGACCTCGAGTAAGGTCATCTAGATGTCGTCCACGAGGTAGCCTGTTCATTATTTCACACTGATTAAGCAGCTCTACGTCGTTTAAACGGATATACGCCGAACAATAGCTTTCACAGAAATGCTGAGCATACACCGCCAGCCTGCTTTATACCCCTCCGACATTCCCCCTTTACGTCATGTTGCATAATTTGAGTATGCCCTTGCGTATTTGATCGTATTTGATCTTTTGATTGGTCTTTCGGTCCGATCTACCTGTTTGTTCCGCTGTTATGCTAATTAATCCATTTCGTCCTTAATTTTTGCACACTAGTGTATGTTAAATAGCATGTGAAAATGTTAATATTCTGTTTTCTACATACAGTTTTGTTGGGAAGAAATCTGATATTTTCTGTGTTTCTTCTTCTTTAATAGCGTAACAGCCTATTACAGGTCTTAGTTGCCTCTACAGCACGCTTTTTCCAGCCCAGTCTGTCCAAAGTGACACTTTTCCAGTTCCTAACTTTCAGTATCGTAAGATCATTTTCAGTGTCAACGAGCCATTTTTTTAGTGGTCTTCCTCGGGCACGGGATCTTTCGGGGTTCTTAAACGTTGATATTCTAGTGGGGTTGTTTTCCTGGCTTCTCCAGGCATGGTCAAGCCATCTTAGCCTGTTTTGCTTCTGATAACCTGGGTAATCTGCGTCTGGTTATACAGCCTATACAATTCAAAATTATATCTGGTTCGCCAGCAACCCTATTCCTATACAGACCCATGCATAGTTCTTAATACCTTCCTTTCAAAGGTTTCCAGGGTTCACTGTATATCGGCATTTAATGTCCAGGTTTCTCTTGCACATTGCAGCACGTGTTGTATGAGTATATTGTAAGTTCTCAGTTTTGTTTTCTGCTGATAAGTTTAGTGGCTTTTTCAGCTTTTCTGTGCTTCTACATTGGCAAAATTTGAACATTATTTTATATTTGTGAAAACTCCTTCTATAAAGATGCGCATTAAGGTTAAAAAAACTTTTTGTAACTTCTCACTTATGGGCTCCGAATAAATCTATTACATGAATCTATTAGACAAATCTAACGTCAAAATTAGAAACAAAAATATATTCATTACCTCATTTTGTTTACAAACATTCCAGCAGAAGTTATCGGGGAAAAGGTTACAATCATTTATTATTCAGGATAGATAATTCAGTTAAAAACTATCATTTACAGTGAATTTAGGACAATTACAAATAATTAAGAGCAAGTGAAAAAATTAAATGGCTTGGATTGAAATATTATTAAATTTTATGTGTGTGTGTTGGTACTCAGTTATTATTCGACGTTCACAAATAACATATTGACCCGTTGATTCGACATTCATTTGACTTTATCGATGACATGTTAAAAATAAAGTAAACTTAAAGAAAAGGACAGATAACATTGTGAAAATTACTTAAATTATCATTTTATAAAAATGTAATTACATCATAAGTATGGTACAATGCTAGTCATTATTCTATGACTGATATACGCCACTGTGTCTTAGACATTATTTCATTTCCAGAGACAGAAATTAATCTATAGTATACTAACTTCTAAGTCAAACCACAAGTGCATAATCAAGTTTATATTTGAAAAATTTGTTTAGAAGTAGGTAATAATCGTAGTGTTTTGTAGAAGATAACATTAATTAAGCGTGAATGTATATATTAATAAATAATATTCCAAAGTTTCCTACCTGATTTTAAAATGCATTTTATCAGAAAAATTGGCAAGATGCCTTTTTACCTATAAAGTCATATTATTCTTTGTTTTTCTACTAGAAACATTAAAAATTTTATATTAATATAAGTATGATATTGATCTAAATACATCTTTAGTATCCTTAATAAAATAAATTATATATATATATATATATATATATATATATATATATATATATATATATATATATATATATATATATATAAAAGTTTTTCTAAAATCACTATTTTTGTCTAAGTTTACTTCTTAAATATATTAGATCAATTTTTTTATAATGCGATAACAATACAAAATAATTTATTAAAATTTGTTTTAATTTCTTCATCATAATATTCTTTTTAGTTGTTGCAAAACATTATGAAGTATATAAGGGGTAATTGAATAGTGTGAAAAAAATGTAAGCTATAAGTAGTCTTCGGTAACATGCAGTCATTCATTTAATCTTCTGCTTAAAGTTTATTTTTCCATGGCAGTGACTATTCCAGTTAATTTCGGATGCATGTGACAAGATAATTCCCTACATGATAGATTTCGTACCTCCAAGTCTAGTTTGTAAACATTTTTTTAAATACTCTTCTCGTGGGAGGATAAATACTGGTAGAATTCGAACTATAAGCACTCTTGTTTCAAAAACCTTTTTTATGCAATAAATACTTTAACAATACCAAAACATTCAAAAATTGAGAAATGATAAATTTGAAAAATTATTCGAGAGATTTGCTGGAGAAACATATTGTTAAAAATTAATGTTTTTTGCTTTTAGTTTAAAAAGTAATCTTCCTTGTTTCAAATTATTTTTATTTTTTTCTTTGGTCAAATATTAACTTTATAATTCTTTTGTTTAAGCAAACTTTGTATATAGAAAACATTGAATATAAAGAAACAGTGATTACACTAAGAATAATGACGGATTAGTTAATAAAATAAAAATAAAAGTTTATTCTAAAAGATGCCAATTACATATAATCTAAAAGAACTTATTGCAGTTAACTAAGTACTTTTTTGTAAAATATAATTAGTTGATGTTGTTGTTATTGTCGTGTGCAGCTAGGCTGGCAATATGGGGTGCGCTGCTCCACTTTTCCAACTGAACCATATTTGGTGTGGAATCCGACTTCTTCAGTACACACATGCCATAGGTACCCGTTTATAGGGTAGGCAACCATTCACACCTCATTCATACAAAGAAGGGACAAAGACAGGATAGATAGAGAGAAAAAGTACATCCTTATCCGCAGTCAGGCACACTGACCACTAGACAAGATGGGCGGCAATTATTTGATGCAAAAGTTATAAATATTTTATCTGTATGTAACTGAATTAACTTTATATTTTCAGAAGATTACATGCCACCCAACTTGTCTAGTGGTCAGCGTACCTAACTGCGGATAAGAAGGTTCTGGGTTCGAATCCCGGTTCTGGCGTGGATGTACTTTCTCTCTATCTATCCTGTCTTTGCCCTTTCCTTGTATGAATGAGGTGTGAATGGTTGCCTACTCTATAAACGGGTCCCTATGGCATGTGTGTAGAGCAAAGTCGTACTTTTCACCTTCATGGTGCTCTGATTAATAAAACAAAAGACGCTCCCAATCGACTTAAATTCAGATAGCTAAGGCATAGCGAGCTTGGCTTGTCCAAGTGTCATTAGTAACAACAACAAACTAGAATTTCACACAAATCTCACAAGTTTATATCTTTACGTGCTTACATTAAATGTATTCTGTTTGCAATATAATAAGCGAATTAATTCCAAAGTTATTTCCTTTAGAATATTAAATATTTTTAAATATAATTTTGTAACTCTAGTAGTATTCCTTCAAGCTTTTTTTAATATTGAAGAATTTAGAATAAAAGTAAGAAATTAATTTTAAAAAAATATCTCTGTAGGAAATTAGATTCATTAATGAGAAATCTGTAATTCTGAAATTGTAAGATGTTTTACAATATTTATTAAAATATTTCGTTTTTACTTTGAATTATTCAGCAGCAGCTCAGATTCAGGTGATTATTTAGATATTTTACTCAATGAAAGATTTTAAAAGTGCAGGACCAAAGAATGAAATATTCAATTAATTTTCAAAAATATATAATATGTAATCTTAAATTGAATTTATATTTCATTTATAAGTATGTACCAATATAAAACATTTGCTAAAAATAAGAATATGAATATACATAAAAGGAAAAATTAAATCTTAAGAATATTATTGTTGTAGAAAATTATCCTGGAAAATCATCCATTTTTGGGGAACTTATTAACACCAGAGTTCTGAATTTTATTATTGATTAAATATAAGCCTCCAAACTTCCCATACAGAATCTAAATAGCTCATCAGAAATATTATAAAAATCCCAAAGTTGAAATTTAACACTTCTGAAAATTAAGTTACAGGATTAATCCAAGTTTCACATTTATCAAATTATAAAACATTAAAAATAATTACATTATTGTAATTATTACTTTTAAAAGAACAGCTTGTGTATTTTGCACAATTCATTATAAAATAATTTTAATGTGTATCTCACTAGCCGTTAAAACTACCATATTAGGAATAAAAGCAAATAATAAAAAATATATTTATTGAACAAATAAATCATACTGAAAACAACAAATTATTAAATTTTCAAGAAATTTGGACGAAGATATCTTCAAATATTGTTCTCAGGAAAAACTAATCCGGGAAACATAATATAATTTAGATAAAGTGTTCCATGTGGTACACATTGACACAGTTCATTAACAATAGTAACAGGCGTAGAATCACAAGACAAACAATCGGCTCATTGAGAAAACGTTTCTTCTTGGAGAGAAACAGGAGAAAAGATTACGCGCATTCTCCATTCATGCCAGCATCCAAACATTTTATATATAAAGGGAAATCAGTACAACACTAATATATTGAGGTCGTGCATTATCTTGTTGAAAAGTAATATCAGGCGAGCTTAAATAAAAGGTAAAACAATGAATTGAGATGTAATATCCATAATTTAAAGTGCTATCAATATGAGCAAAAGGAAGCAAAAAAACAAAAGGAAACATGATTGCACATGATGAACCAGTGAAATAAAATGGACTGCTTGCTAAAAATGTTTGCTTTTATTATACCAACAAATATGAGGGTTACTCTGAAATTTTTGAGATACGCGCAAACAAGAATTTACAAAATAAAAATAACAGTTTAATTTTAAAGTACAAAGTATTTTAACACAGAAGACGATTTTTTACTGACTTACTTCAACTTGCTTAGCGTGGAATAAATTTTAAACAGAAGAGAAAATGGAGTTGACGCGAGAACATTTTCACGCTATGACTTTCTACGATTTCAAAGCAGGATTCAATCAAGAAGAATGCGTTCAACGGTTGCAATTAGCATTTGGTGATGAATCTCCAGCTCCTGCTACTGTATTCAGATGGCTTAGAGAATTTAGAAGAGGTCGCAATTTTCTTCAGGATGAAGAACGCACAGGAAGGCCGCCGTCGGCAGTAATCCCCAAATAATGTGTCTGCCATACGAAAAATGTTAATGGGTGATAATCGCTGTACCTATCAAATGATACAGAAGGAACTTAACATTGGATCCGCAGCCATGCACAAAATCATTCATGAAGAATTTCATATGAAAAAGTAGTTTGCCGTTGGGTTCCCCATAATCTAACTGAGCATCAAAAAGAGGAGCGTGTCAGAATCAGTAAAGAAACTCTTAATATGCTGAATGATGGTGGCCACTGCATCATTTCTAAAATTGTAACAGGTGATGAAACGTACATACCGTTTTTTGACGTTCCAACACGTCAAGAAAGCAAAGTATGGGTCTTTGAAGATGATCCCACGCCGACAATGGTGAAAAAACAACGCGCACTGAAAAAAGTGATGCATGCCGTTTTCTTCAGAAGTACGGGATTGGTCAAAGCTATCAAGTTGGAAGGACAGAAGACAGTAACAACAAACTGGTATACCACTAAATGTCTTCCAGAAATTCTACAAGAACTGAATGTTAGGGGACTAATGCTTCACCATGACAATGTATCTTCACATACAGCCAGATTAACAGTTGAGTTTCTGAAACAAAAACAAATTAAAGTGATCGAACATCCGCCGTATTCACCTGATCTAGCTATGTGCGACTTTCGGTTATTCTTTAATCTATAAAAGAGCTTACGTGGACGTCGTTTTCATTCAGAAGAAGAGATTGATGTGGCTATAAATGCATTTTTTTCATCTATTCGAAGAAATGAATGGCTTGAGGCATTTAATCTGTGGAAAATTCGTCTACAAAAGTGCATTGAAGCTGGAGGAGACTAGTTTGAACACACCTAAAATTTTGTAAGTATAACTTTAAAACCTAGTTGTATGTCAAAAAATTTCAGAGTGACCCTCGTATCATGATTTTATTATATTATAGTCTTAAATTTGAGTATCATAAATCATTATATAATACATTTTAATATAACTTCTAAGGAATGAGAATATGTGATCAACAAAATTTTTTTTCTTTTTTAGAGACTAATATAATTTTATTAAAATTTAGAAAAATAAAGCTTCAATTTAATAAATTTATATTTTGTGTATCACCAGAATAATATTTGAAAATAATTATTAATAAATATCGAGTAACTAATTAAAATAAGGGGAAAACACTATTTTAATTAAATATTCTATGTAATTTTAAGTGCGCGTACTATGTATTTCAACTGCAAATAGGCACAGGTGCCGTATAATCCATGATTCCATATTCTGATTTTTTGGCGATGAAGAAATGTTGCCAAGATGACGTATCGTAACGTGCGCGATGACGTAAGTGCTAGGGTTACCAAAATAGAAATTTCTGCATAATTTTTATGGGTCCCCATATGTATGACGTTATAAAAACGAGTTTGCCAGAAAATCCGCCAAAAGATCGCCAATCTCAGAGTTTGGCAACATGGATTATATGTCACCTGTGCCTGCAAATATAATACGAAAATTAAATAGAATAAATTTATATTCATGAAATTTCTTATTAAAATTAATGAAATACTTTCTTCGACAGTTAATGATCAGAAGATCACTGATATGGTAATTATAAAATACAAAACAAGTTAAATTTATATTTAATCAAGAAAGTGTGTATGACAAACTAAATATTATACTACCAAAATTTAAAAGAAAGAAAGAAATATTTATTTTTATTTTGGAAAGAATCAAGTACTTGAATGAAATGCTTAAAAAACAAATTAAGAAAACTTAGTATTTGTATTAACCTGTATTTATTTAGATTGATATAAATTTTAATGTGTTAAACCGCAATACATAACTTAATTAGTTCTGTCATTGATTATATACCAAAGAACAGTTGCAAAGTTTAAGGAAAAAATAATATACAAAATTTCAACTGAATGCAGAGAAAATTTAGAGAATTTTAAATCATCACTAAGTAGGCATTTTGTAGCAATTATTTTTAATAAAATATATTTTAAAATTTATATAATTCAAATGCAAAGCATTATATAATTTTTATAACGTTTTAGTCTCGGAATGAATTCCAAGACTAATGCATTAGAAATACATAACATTTCATTTATTAATTATTAATATTTTTTTATGTTTCTTTTTTTACCAAGCAGCACATGGAATTTTATAATTTAATTTTAATTATTAATAAAATAATACATTATATTTCAATTCATCAGTCGTTTATCATTTAACATATAAGAGCAATATTGAATAAAAAGCTTTTGCAAATGTTATGAAAACATCTTGCTTCAGCTTAAAACCTCTAAGGAATATCCTAAATAAATAAAATGCGATGCATCTCAAATATGAGTTTTATAATAAATTTATAGAATTCCCAAATGTAGTTTTTATGCAGCCACTTAGTTTATATTTAGCCATGCAGCCACTTAGTTTTTATTATTAACAGCAAAATGTAGCCACACATATACTTTAAAAAGAAAGTTATAAGGTGAGCTCCTACAAAACAACTTGATATAAGCAGAAAATAAAACTAAAATGAGAATTACTTACAGTTCTCATTTTTGCTTTTACCTTTAAGATGTCGAGAACATTTCAAGTTTTCTTTTTTATTTCTTTTTTTGAATAATTTTAAAAAGCGATATTTTTGATTACATAAATATAAAAACAATTTCTTCCGATGAATTTCTATTAAATTCTCTTTTATTGAAGTATATAAAAGAGACTATGCAAATGAAATTATCTGTTTCAAGAGTCTCGTAAATGTTAAAAAAACAACCTGGTGCGATTTTTGAATATTTTTTAATAATTTTTTTTTAAAAATTATTTTGCATATTCTCTGATTGAAAGTAATTGCTCACGAATAAAAATGTTTGAAGCTTATTTATATATAATGCATGAAATACATTATGTAAATAAATAAATTCATTTTACAGGTACTAACGTCTAAATTTATACTGCTTACAAAAAGGAGAGTAGTAGTAGTAAATTATCTTAAAATATTTCATTTAACTGGAATTCATTGAAATTCCACTTAAACTAAATATTTTGAGACACTTCTTTTTGTAAAATATATGAATATGAATGTACAAGTAATTGTAAAAATTAAAATTGATTTGGGGGTCCCTAAACAAGGTCAGGAGAAAAGTTTAATATAAAATTATATGATCCATTTTTAGTATTGTGGTAGTTTAAATAACCAATAAATAAAATAGCAGCAATTTTTACGTCCTGAATAATATATAAATATAGATGGGTGCTTATAAAATACATTCTACTTAAGTACTGAGTGTTATGTATTACCTTTTGTGAGTAAGGGAGCGTCTTTCGTTTTAATCAGAGCACCACGAAGGTGAAAGTACGTCTTTGCTCCTTTTTAAATACTCCGATAGATGGCACCACCAGAGGATCCAATCCCACAATTTTGACATTGATCTGAAGGGGAAAGAAATATTCGGTACTTTTCCGTTTCGCCGGCGCAAGCGATAAAGTCGCCAAAAATGATACAACTGGCGCTAGAGGGAATATCTCCGCTGGTAACCTTTTACTGATATGTTTCCAAAACATGTGACGGCCTTTTACCGTCAACTACTTTATTTCGACTCTTTTTTCCCCATTTTATAATTTCATGCTATGTTAATATATATACAAATTTAATAATTTCATAAAATATCTCTAGAAAAAATAGGATTTTAAAAATATAGCTTAAAAAATAATATTCATTAAATATAAATTCACATAAAAAATATTTAAAAAAAATAAGATTTTGAAATATGCATCACCCGATAAATTGTAATCTAATATAATAAATAAATAAATTGAGGCTCTGGCACCCAACATTCCACACATAGCGTGAACACGAGAACAACAATTAAATTAATAAATTTAAAAATTTTTATGTAAAACAACATTATTTAAAAAAATTTTATGTGTATACTGTGTGTTGTCACCAATTGGCAACTTAATTTTTGTTTGGCAATATTTGCGCCGGCGAAACGGAAAAGTACCAAATATTCTACAGACCATTGTCCCCATAGTAACTGCTCAATGTCCGACCATAGAACTTTCGATTCCACGGATTTAACGAGCACGTATATCGCATGTACAAGGTGGGTCTTAGGCGACATTGGAAATCGAATCCCACCCTTCCGGATGGAAGGCCGATGCCCTAACCACTAGGCTACCAAGACTCACGCCTATAATTTACTAGCTCAAGATGGCGTCAGTAACATAATTTAGTGACAAGCTTGAATGTGCGAGAGAGATGGCTGAAACAGGTTTACACAGGATCGCAATAACACGCTTACATATACTAACTTACAATATAAACTATAAAAGAGTGTACATCTAATCAACAATTTATTTCCATGTTATGCGAATACAAAGTGCAAAATCAAATTTTCTGAGCCTTAGGCAGCAAGTTTTGTATAGTTACGCAAATAGTGTATTTTTGTTACGTAAGTATACTTGAATAAAATTTATCTCTTTTGAAAAAAATTATGTGTCACGATTTTTAATATCGTAATCTTTTAAAAAATAATTCATGTTTTTTTATTTTACCTTTTACTTTGCATTTTTTTATTAAACGATTAGAAAGAAATAGCAATTTTTTAAATAAAGAATTTTTTTTTTGATAAAAGATAATTATTGCGCGAATTACAATTTACTAAAAAAAATTGCATGTAGTTTTATCAGTAAGTTAAATAATTAATTTAAAATGTATTATAGTGCAACATTCCATTCAGAATAATTAACAGTGGTTTATTAGAAATAAACCACATTTGATATACACTTTTTCGGTACTTACGTATTAGCGTCACCGCAGCTTCTTAAGCAGAACTAATTTGGAAGAAATTTTCTTATAATTAAAAAAATTTCGTTTTCTAATTACAAGTAAATTTTTCATAATTAGAAAAAGAAATTTCCTAATTAAAAGTTAAGGGCTAATTCTACTTAAATTTTGTGCAAAATTGCTGCGGTGACAGTAATGCGTAAGTACCACATTTTTTTATATAACCTTTTTTGCCCTATTTTAACATATAACAATATGAATAAGCGTGGGAAAAAATGCCGACAATATAGTACTAAATATTTGAAGTATGGCTTTATTTCATTACCAGGAAACAGTATATTTATCTGTTTACTGTGTAATAAAATTATGTTAAATGATTCAAGGAAGCCTTCCAATTAACATTTAATAAAAATTCATAGTAATAAAGATAAGGTTTTAACGTTTTTTTCAAACAGTCAAAGAAAAACATTTGAAAACCCTTTCACTGCAACAACTCATAGGAATAGCATATAAGCGAGATTATAATTAACTGTTTCTCATAATATATCTTTGTTGATGGTAAAGTTTGGTAATATTGTTGAAGAATTTATTTTACAAACTGTAAGAAAGGTAACTAGCTTCCGCTAACAGAAAAAGAGAGTTTCACGGATTAATAATAATGTACAAAAGAATGACGAAATATAGTCGTAGAAAATTCTTTACTTGAATACTTTAAAATATCTTAATTTTCTATACTGCTTAAGGAGTACGAATAAAAGAAGCTTTACTTATGTATGATTTCCAAAAGAAGAAGAAATTCGCCAAATATTGCTATTTACTGAATGTTAGGATCTATACGAAAGGTGCAATGTCATTTGTTCAGTTAAAAAGCCTTTTCGATGGAAAAGTGGTACCCTTGGTTAATATCATTTCTGTTGTAATCAGGTATTGCGGCAATGATAAGCAGATGCCGAGTCATTCTAGCATACTTAAAATAAGCTGAGTCCAATGTATTCATGGTCTTGTTCGCAAAACACTTAGCGATTATTTTTTAATATTTGCATGAGTCACTAGATTATGTCATTAAAGTCATTAATAAGATACAAAAGAATACCTTGAATGATAAATTATTTGTACAAATTTGATTGGAAATTTTTTTTTGATTCCCTTGATGAATATTATTTCTGTTGTTACAGACGGTGCTCCCGCAATGATGGAAATTAACCGAGACGCTTTCTGGTATACATAATAAGCTGTAAAATAAATAAAATAAGCTGTTAAATAAGTTAAAATAAGCTGTAACGAATGTATTTTCAGTACATTGTGTCATTCATCGACGTATTTTCCTTGCAAAACATCTTAGAGAATGTTTGCATGGATCAGTAGATAATGTCTTTAGAGCAGTTAAAATCAGAAGGACTATCTTCGAATTGTTTGAAAAGTGAAAGAGACTTTAATTGCTTACTATTTCACACATGTTGGTTATTTAAAATGCTTAAATCAATTTTACATTCACTCTATGATTTAGTATTGGAATTCCTAGAGAGCAAAGGCAACGATTTGTGGCAAAATTTAATTAACTGAAAAAATGACATAGCTAAAATGACTGATTTCATTTGCCAAAAATAACGAAACTATTTTGAAACTACAAGATGATCTATTAATTTTAATTAAAATTAAAAACTTAATATCTGCATTCATTACATAATTTTTTTTTTTGGCAAACAAAGTTTTGGAAGAAAGGAATGTTCTCACTTCAAAAATCTTTTGAAATTCTGAAGCAGAGATGAATATTTGCTTACTTACTATTAAAACTTCATGCATACATAAATCAGATTTTAAAACATTCCTTACATAGATATTCCTGACTTGGGGTTTAACATTTTTCTGTATATAAAAACTGAAATCCAAAATGGAAACGAATCCACGCTAATAACGAAGCACCTTATTGAAATACTATAAATGAGAGGAACTTAAAAAAATGTTTGAACAAATATTCCCCAAATTCTGGTTATAGAAACAAATCCCAATTTTATATCATGTATTTTATGGATTATTGTAAATAAATAGTTGACTGCCATCCCGTCATCGTATTTGTTAGAACATGGTTAGCACCGTGTAATAAACCTCACAAAAAAAAAAAAAAAAAAACCGGCAAGAAATTGGAGATTTACAGTTGTAACTCCCAAGCATTGAGTTGTATATAAATACACTCAAGTTCATTTAAGTCCTTATGTTTTTTAATTTTCAAAAATAATTATTGTTTTAATAAATACACTGCTGGCCACCCAAATTGATACACCAAGAAATACAAGAGATATCACAACAAAATTTATTTTGTTGATAACATGTTAACCAAGTATCAAATGATTAAACTTATAGACTTCTGTGAAGTGTGATTCGTGCCAAAATCAGTAGCCAGAGTAGCCGCCATTCTTATAGATCACCGCTGCCACACGCCTCGGCATTGATTCAAAGAGACTTTGAATGTGTTCTTAGGATACATACATAGCGATGCAGGTGGGCCTCGGACTGTACCTTTAGGTTATCGGGTTTGAAATACTCGCCTATCAGAAAACGCATTGTAATTTTAAACCACGGTCAGGTGACGAGGTCATACTTCAGCTGGTACCCTCCTCTCTACATCCACACCATACCAGCGGATGATTCTCGGGGTAGAGCAGACCAAACAGCTTCCACGTGTTGCCAAAGTTGGTTTGATGTGGTAGCTGGGGATGTAATCTGGTTTAATCATTGAGCAACCACGCACCACATGCTTCCTATTGGTGAAAGATCCGGTGAGCTAGCCGGCCAGGGAAGCAATTCAATCTGGCAATTGACGAAAAACCCTTGGACAATGCGTGGCACGTGTGGTCGCACATTAACCTGTTGAAATATGGCTGTGGGCAAGACCTGAAGGTAAGGAAGGACAACTATTTCCAACACCCCCGAGAAGTAGCGCTGGCTGTTTAAAGTACTGTCAATGCTTACTAGAGAAGTGCGAGAGTGATATTCAATATCGCCTCATACCATAATAGCCGGTGCACGACCAATGTGGTGGTGCATAACTCAGCTGTTCAGCACCCTCCCTCCATGGTGTCTCCAGACTCGAATGCGAACATCGTGATGTTGCCGACAGAAGCGTGACTTGTCAGTAAAGACAATTTCATTCCATTTGGCCGTCCACATCCTACTTTCATCACACCATTGGTGGCAGAGTCATCTGTGGATCTGTATCAAGGGAAGACGAAGCAATGGACGTCTTGTAGACAGAGAGAGCACTGCTGTAAACGGCGTCGAATGGTACGCGCAGACACTGGATGATGCGTTACAGACTGAATGTGGTGTTCTATGGTTCATGATGTGGCTGAGAGATCCGCAACTGTCATGAGCACAATTTGCCTGCCATCACGTGAAGTGGTGCACTGAGGTGCATACAATCGAACACGCGTCGGTCCGTCGTATCCTCCTGCATCCAACGATCACATATACGCGTTACAGTTGTTTGTTTTTTTTCCAACGCAACAATCGATTTCCCTGAAAGATAATTCACAACCTACGTAGGCCACTATCCTTCCTGTGTCGAGCTCAGATACTTGATCAATAAATGATCCCTGTTTTCTATAAAGCATAAATGACCGTTTTTATTTATTTATTTTTCTTTTGAAAAAACCACAAGAAAAACACAATTTTCAAACTTGAAATCGTCTAAATCTCCAAGTCTTAAATAGCGCTTAGAAATGGCGCCACAGGCGCGTGTGATGGGCGTCTACGCTTGAAATTCTAATCATTTGCATACCTCACCTCCGCTAATGCATGTTGGTTTAATACCCTGTTGGTTTAATGTTGGTTTAATACCCTGATATACATGTTGGTTTAATACCCTGAAGGAAGCATTAAACCAACATGAAATTACATGTTGTAAATTTCATGTTGGCTTAATGCTTCCTTCAGGGTATTGCATTTACGGTGACCAGCAATGTGTGTGTACTTCAACAAAATATTTTTTAATTTGTAATTTTTATATGCTGGATTTATGTAGCTTTTTCACTCAGGGATCCGTGGTAAAATTTTGACTGTAAAAGGAGTCTATAAGCAAAAAATGTTTGGGAACCACTTGTCTAGAAAATATTATTGTTTTTGTATTATTTGTATAAGTACTTATCATAATCATAACATGTTTATTATACTTATATAAATACCGATAAATGAGTTCTATTTATCTATGTAGCATTGACAGTAAACTATAATAAATAATTTTGATGGTAAACTATTACAATTTCTTAAAATTTTTCATCTTCCATATTTAACAAAATAAGTATTAATGAAGACGTTTTTAATTCTGATATTAAACTATATGTAGAATAAGAAAATATAACATAATAGACAGGACACTTATGTATTTTTCTATTTAATAATTTTATCTTTTATGCTTATTTCAAATGTAAATAATAGAAAAAGAAAAGGTGTGATTTTGCTCCTTTCTATAACTTTTTTTAACGTAAATTATTTTAAGATCATAGAATAAATATATTATACATAAAATAGGATAAGGAACATAATAGCAACACAAAAAAATTCTAACATTTGTTGAGAGTATCAGCAAAGTAGAACGTTAAAATACAAAATTTACACACACAATCAGGAGTAATAACAGATTCTCTGAAAATAATTTTGTTAGATAATATAAATTCGAAATAAACTGCTACATTTATCATAAAAAAATAATTATTTTTTTTGTATTTTATATTCACTCTCACAATATGATATAAAATTCTTGAAATTTATTTTAATAAATGTATTTAACGTGTTTTAATTCCAAAACGATTTGTTTTCAAATTTTGTAAAGGCTTGATTTAAAACTAAATCTTATAAAGCTTTGTAAAATCTCAAATTAGAATTTCTTCTTTATATTTTATAAAGGAATATAATGGACGTAATTTTTATAATTTTGTTTCCTTGAGTCCTGTTTTTTAATTATTGGGTAAATTAATTCATTTAAATTATTTATTAATAATTAATTTGTTGGCAAATATATGGAAAATTGCATTGTGAAGTTCAAAATATAAATATCAATATCTTTTTATCAGTGATACAACGATGCTTTGCAAACGATATTTTCAAAATTGTATGTTTTTTTTCTCATCAGTTTAAAAAAAACAGGTTATATTTCATAGAACAAGGTTACATAAAAAGGGAAAGGAATCATATTTCTTACTTATTTACCACAATAGAACTGAATCTATATTTGATCATTCTCAGAACTCATGGTATTAATTAGTTTGACATTATTCAAACTAAAAGGTATTAAGATTCTTGATAATACTGCTTCTATTATAAAAACTATTCTACAAGAATGATAACAAAGATATTCAAGATCTTTATTTTCAACAGGGATAAGATTTATAGTGGAAATAACTAAAAATAAGTGTTTTCAATGTTCATGTTTTTTGTTTGTTCATTTTCTTTTAATTTAAGTGTATTATATTATCACATCATAAGTATACAACAATGATATCGAAGTAAGAGGATTTTAATTCTTCTTATTAAATTTAAGTCTTCAAATAACACAAGAAAAATTTAAAGTTTTCTCCCTTTAATATTTAGTTATTTAAAAATAATATAGTTTAGAAATAAAAACTGTGTGTGATGTTGTGAGTAAAATTGAGAAATTAGTTATTTTTTTATTTTTTAAATATGATATTTTCTTTAAAACAAGTTCTGATATATAGTTTGTTCTACCTTATCATGTTTTATTAAAAAGAAATAAAATATAATATTGTAATTAATAATTTTAAACATTAAATACATTATTATTTACTTACATAAATTATGTGTGTAAATTATATTTTTACAATAGATATTAAATTTCTTCAAATTTTAACAAATAAACTTAAGTTCCATTTTTTTATGATTTTACTTGAAAAATGGTATCTATATGAAGTAAGTTAAAAATCTATAAAAGAATGTTTTATGTGTATTTAAGAATTCTAATCTCTTTATAAAGAATTAATTTAAAAAACACTTATAAACATTTCTATGTAGTAAGATCAGTAAAATCAGTTATAATAAAAAAATTTTAAACAAAAGGTAAAAATTATATAAGTTTTGAACCGATAACTCTTATCTGTATTTGAGCAATATTGACGCATTTTATCCTTTCTTAAAACTTTGCATTCGAATCAATTATTAGTAGCTTTCTTTAGCTTCGACATTTGAAATAAAAATCTTCTTTCAAAGTCAATTTAAGCTTTACAGAATCTGAAAAACACGTTACCGTTAATGAAACACACATAAAACTTTGCATAAAAAAATGTATCTCTGTATCCAGTCAAAATCCAGACGATAAGCCAGACAAAGTCGAAAAGAACGACATTTTGCAGCTGTCAAATAAACTGCAACAAAATGGATTTACACAGATTCTGTCTGTGAATGAAAAAGCTTTTAAGAAGAGTATAAGAAATTATGAATTCTTTAATTTGATATTTGTTGATCCACTGACATTGCGAGAAATGCACTCATCTATTAACTATGAAATCCCAGTTTGAATAAAAATAGAAAGACTTTAGTTGAGAAACGCGTTCTGAGAGAACTATTCAAAGTTCTAAATAAGTGAGACTAATCAATTGCTGTAAGAGTGATTTAATTAATGATATTTAGGGATACTAACTTCAAGCATGTACAGTTTAAGTTGTAGTGCTGATTCTTATATGGATCACTTTCTATTTCGCTGTATTCAAAAGCGCATTGGATTTTTAAATGAAACCTTAAGACAGATATATATATATATTGAACTTAAAAGAATACTGCTGAATACTTTCATTACTGAGAATCATTTTATCCAATAACTAACTGGTGTCTATTGGCTGCTTAGTTGGGGAAAATATGTAATGTATCGAAATATTAGATGAAATCATCATTTGTCTAAAATTTAATCCTTAAATTAATATCGATATTTTTCAGGCGTATGCAGAAAGAAACGGATATATATAAGATACCAAGATCGCATGCTATGCGGACGACATTGCTATATTGCACACTAGTAGCTACATAGCAAAGTCGGAAAGTTCTCTCAACAGATCTTTAATCGGAATCGGGAATTGGACTAAAGAGCTGAAGCTACGGATCAACCCACAAAAAACTAACTGCATGATTTCCACAACAGATAAAAGACATAGACACAACAGACAAAGACATTTAATCCAGTTATAGCCATAGATGGCACGCCCCTTAACAAGGTGGATAATCCAAATATATTTGGGTGTGACTCTGGATGCAGAACTTTGATTCACGAAACATATCTAAAACATTTCACACAAGGCACTTAAAATATTAAACATCCTCAGAAGTCTCTGTGGTACTAACTGGGAAGCTAACATAGTACCTGTACAGTACAAATTTTAAACAAAGTTATTAATGAACCGTATGATTCGACTTCCATTCCTCACATATGTATTCTAATCCTCTTTTTACTCTTATTGGATATTTTGTATTCGGCAGTAACGCCATCTATTGTCTGTAGATTTAATATGGATTTGTTACAACCTCCCCCTCTGACCCCGAAGACGTCCCGACCAGGGTTCAGCAGGAGTTTTCGTGGAATAGTTTTGCTCTTGAGCATGACCTATGGCAGGAGTGGGAGTTTTAGGACAGTTCATTTTTGTTGGCCTACCTCTTCTGCGCAAAGCTTTGATAGGAGAAGTTTTCTTTCCTTGAAAAGGAGTCAATGCCGAAGTGTGGTATACTCCTATTGGTATATTTGGAGAATCTGTGTTTGCCATAGAATACGATACGGGAGATTTTTGAGTAATGATGATAAATGGTCATTCACGGCTAGGTGAAAATTTTGCTGTAACACCATCCCTTTTATTACTTAAATTTGGTTTGCTAACCAAAACTAAATCTCCTGATTTATATGTAGGAGCTGGTCTCCTTCTCTGGTCCGCAAAAGCCTTGCTTTTATTTTGCTGTTCAATAAAGATCTCTTTGGCTTCAGATGTGAATCTTTGCAGTCTTTTTAGATACGGGGTCAATTCAATGACAAAGTTATCGTTCTCGATGATACCACGAAAGTCGTTGGTAACATCATCAAGTGTGAGGAGCTCTCGTCCAAAATTGAGATAAGCTGCAGTTTTTCCAGTTGAACTGCACTTTGAAGTGTTCAGTGTGAATCGAATTGCAGGGGGTTTCTCGGACTATCTATCATGCCGATTTTTAACTAATATGGCAAGACGAGGTTTCAAATCACGGTTCTTCCTTTCAACTGGATTTGCTTGAGGGTGGTAAACTGGGGTTAAGGATTGATGAATTTTCATGAGATAACACAGTTGCTGCATCACAGCAGAAACAAATTGTGTGGTCCATTATCACTGATAATACTGCATGGTATTCCGTATCTCATAGGGATTTCTTCTACAAGAGTAACAGCACATTCTTTTGCTTTTGCATTTTCCTAGGCAAATAGCTACTAGGTAGTAACATCTTCTATTATAAATATCCATTTTTTCCCATGGCTAACTAGAAGAGTGAATCAATGGATAATGTCTCAAACCTTTGGGATGGCACTGCAGCAGACCAGAAGGTTTTTGGTTGGAGGGCTTGTATCGCATACATTCTATACAATCTTTTACATAACTGGTGATGTATTTCCGCATGCCAGTCCAGTAGCACGTTCTAGAAATTCTATCAAAAGTGCTTTCAGCACCATAATGACCTGCGGTGGGATCATCGTGATGAATTTTAAGAATCTGCTCTCTTGCATCTTCTGGAATGACAAGCTGAGCCTCATCAGATCCTGAATCAGGTGCATATTTGTATAGGACATCTCTGTTCATCAATAAACTATTTTCCGTCCAGTTTCTATATTCCTCCGTCAAGTCGACTGCTTCTAAGGCATTTATTATTTTTTTTAGATTTTCATCTTGAAGTTGGCTGTCTCTGATTTCTTTAGGACTTTTGGTAGGAAAATCTACTGAAACAACAGTGGGTTGGTTAACAGTCACAGAGCATATCTCGCATGGGTTATCTCCTTGGTGACAGGGAGGGGGAGATAACATGTCAGCTACCACGTTTCTTTTCCAGGAACGTACTCGATATGGAGGTTGAACCTTGGAGTTGTAGAGCCCAAGGAGCAAGTCGTTTTGACGGGGACTTTAAAGACATGAGTCATCGTAACACCTGATGGTTCGTGACAACTGTGACTTCTTGTCCCTCAATATAGCATCTGAATTTTCCTAAAGCCCAAACAACTGCAAGGGCTTCACGCTCTGTAGTTGTGTAGTTTCGCTCAGCACTTGTTAGTAGTCGGCTTGCATATTCAATGGGATGTTGAACTTCCAGGGCTTTTCCTTGGAGGAGGACAGCACCTAAGGCATACCCACTAGCATCAGTGCGCAAGATGTACGGTTTACTCGGGTTACATTGCTTAAGAATCGGTGGTGAAATAAGTAATGTCTTTAACTTTTGGAACGAAGCTTTTTCTTGTTCTTTCCAGCACCACGAAGAGGATTTCTTGGTTAGATTGTTGAGATGTCTGGCTATTTCGGAAAAGTTCGGAATGAACCTCCTATACCAAGAACAAGTTTGCAGAAAGGACTGAACTTGCTTAACAGTTTTGGGTTCAGGCATATCCAGGATAGCAGCAGTTTTAGCAGGATTAACTTCTAGATCTACAGGGGTAATAAAATGCCCAAGATATTTAATCTTTGAACATGCAAAATTGCATTTTTTTCAGTTAGCTGTCAATTTGAATAACTCAAGTCGTTGGAAAATGTCTCTTAAATTTTCTAAGTGTCCCTGTAACGACTCTGATAGTACTATAATGTCATCAAGGTAGGAACGAAGAAAAATGTCACCAAGACCACTTCGGAATTTGTCTATCAGTCTTTGGAAGGTCGCTGGGGCATTTTTCAATCCAAATGGCATTCGTATGAAACGATATGTACCGAAAGGACAAATAAATGCAGTTTTGTCTCTATCCATAGGAGCCACATTTACCTGGTGATAACCAGCTTTAAGGTCGATGGTCGACATATAACGAGTTTGTTTAACTTCTTGAAGTAAATCATCTATGCGTGGATTCTTGTAAGAACATCAATGCTTAAGTAACCCTTTTGTAGTTGTGAAAAGTAAGTGTTTCTTCAATCTTACTTGCAATTCTCTACATCCTACATACTTTAAAATAAAATTGACAGGAATGTCATTGTCTTTAAGATGATTAATTAAACGCTCTATTTGGTTTTTAGAAAATTTATAATTATTACAAATCTTGTAGATACGATTCAACTCATTAATCATAATATTCCTATAAACCTTTAAAGAAACACTGGAGCTCAAGTATATTAGTTTGTTAACTTTAAAGTTAAATTGATTCGTTTTTTTTATCAAAAATATTAACATAAGTAATAGAACTATCAATATTGATAAATTAATTTAAAAATTCCGCATTATAATCATATAGATACTGGTTTTAATTAGAAAAAGTTCATTTGGTTAAATTGGCTTAGAACTATCTCTAAAATTTAATCATTTAAAATAATAAAGTCATCAATATATCAAAAAGCAAAAGGGTACTGATAATTAAAACTTCTTTCAAAATAATGCAGAAACATATTTGCAAATATGCTTGAAAAATTAGATCCTTATAAAATACCACAATTCTGAATAAATATATTTTCAAATCTAATCCTTTTCTTAGTTAATTTGTTAAAGTTTAAATCCTCCAAAATTTTCTTAACTAAAGAAGTTTTTGAAAATACATATGGTTAAATGTATATGAATAGTAAAATATATATAATCAAATAACTTTATATGCCAAATAAAATCAATAAAAATCCAAAATAAAAATTTATTACATTTCAGTTATATGAAAACAAATTTAGAAAACTTACAGAATTTAATACAATTGAATTATTTTCTTTTCATTTTAAGGTTGGGTGGGAAAATTTGAAGTTATATATAAACACTAAAGACTAATAAAATATTGAAATATGCAAATCGTTTAAACAGCCGAAATATTAAAGATTATTTCAGGAAAATGTTTGCTTTTCCTTCTAATAAAAAAATAGTACTCTTCCCAATAAATAGTATTGAAATTCAAAGTAGTAAAATTCTGTAATTTAGTCCTTTTATTGATTTCTCTGCCCTTAAATTTTTTTCTCAACGTAATGAAACAAATCGAAATTTACATAAAAATAATAAAAGTGGATATTTTCAAATCATTAATAAAGCGATTAAAATTTGTTATAGTATTATGTTCTTATATGAATTAATATCTTCTGCAAATAAATGAATTGTGCAAATAATACTAAAAATGTTTAAAAAATGCTAAATGCTATGCTTAACATGCATTATTTATAATTATTGGGTTGTTCGGAAAGTAATTTCATTTTTTTGTGGAAATGAAAGATAGTTTTCGTATAATAAACAAATACTTTATTAAATTATATATTGGCCGTTCTAGTCCAACACATTTGACGATCTTTTTGGTAATAGCATAATTCCACGCTTATAAAATTTTTGGTCTTTGCTAGCAAAAAACTGATCGAGGTGGTTTTTGACCTCCTGATTTGAGGTGAAGGTTTTACCATCTAAAAAATTTTGGAGTGACCGGAACAAAAAATAATATGATGGTGCCAAGTCTGGAGAATATGGTGGGTGTGGCATTGTATTCCATTCAAGCTGTAAAAGCTTTTGGCAAGTGACCAAACTTGTGTGAGTTCTCGCGTTGTCTTGGTGAAACACTACATACACCTTTCCTGTTGATTAGTTATAGCCTTTTCTGTTGAAGTGCATCATTCAATTTGTCCAGTTGATAACAGTAGACTTCCGAATTAATCGTTGTGTTATCCAGTAAAAGTTCAAAAAAAAAAAACGATTCCTTTAAAATCCCACTAAACAGACAGCACCATCTTTTCTTGTTGAATATCGGCTTTGGAAATGGTTTCAGCCGGTTCATATTTTTTACTCCATAACCTCTTGCGTTTGACGTTGTTGTATACAACCCATTTTTCGTCCCCAGTGATGATGCACTTCAAAAACGGATCATTTTCGTGACGTTCGAGAAGCGAATCGCAGACGTCAATGCGGCGACACAGATTTCTATCTATGAGAACATGGGGAACCATACATCGAGCTTCGAGGATAATTCCAGGCCTTTCAAGTGGTCATAAACTGTTGTTATTCGCCGGTTTGCATCAACTAATGCCTTTATCAGCTTCAACCGGCCTTCCCGATCGTGGTGCATCTTGGACATCAAAATTGCCGGATCGAAATTTAGCGAACCAGTTCTGGCACTGGCATACTGTCAACACACCTTCTCCATACTCATCGGTCAATTTCTTTCTGTCTTGACCAGCATTTTTACCCTTTCTGTAGTAAAACAGTAAGATATGTCGAAAATGCTGCTTATCACTCTCTATATTTATAAGGGCACCAACCAAAAACTAATATGTAGAATTAATTGGAATTTTTCACACACAAGCCTTGCTATCTGAGCTCTCAAAGCATATAATAATTATACGGCTTAAGTGTGAAGTTGGGTGCAAAAAATTCAATTAAATCCTCTATCGGGAAAAAACGAAATTACTTTCCGAACAATCCAATAGTAAGAACATCTATGGTTTATATATATTTTTTCGGTCGTTATCAACTTTCTAAACTTTAATCACAACTAATTTTATTATTATAAATACTTAAAAATTTCGATTACTCTTTCCAATTATATATAATCTCTGAATTAATGCAAATTGTAAGATAATAATCACAATATATCTTTTATACATTTCAAGATTTTAAGAGGAATTCCGTATGTATAGCAGTGACAATTAAAATCATTTATAAGAAATTTTCAACTGAAATTTAGCTTAGATAAATACGTTTATAATGTCTGTGTACATTAAAATTATAATTAATTTATTAAGTCAAAACTTCATTAATTATGTATGGTATATTATAAATTTATGAACTTTGTTATGATTCTGATATATTATTGCTAAATAAAAATTTCTTTGTTTATAAGAAAAAGAAATTACATCAAAATTGAATAAAACATTTAATACAGTTAAGTATTATGGTGACATCCAACTGAAGCAACGCTCCATTCTAGGCTTGGCTTTTAATCTTCTGTCGAACTGTTTATTTTTGTACGACAGTCTTAAGTAAGGTTGACTTCAGTTACTTTTGTGACAGGATAATTCCTGACACAGATTTCGTACAGTTCAATCTAGTCCCTAAGGATTTTTCTTCCCTAAATAGTTTTACCAACTGGTGATAAATAACAAGAAAAGTTTGACATTAGTATTTCTTTCTTAGTAATCGCTATCTCGATTGATAAATATTTTAAAATATAGCAAATAAAAAGGGTTTTAAATGTCTTGTGAGTTCTATAGATAAAGATTATTGCTCTTTTTAATCATTTAAATGCATTAAAATAAACGATATAATTAAATTTATATTCTTTAATTTAAAATGCATTTTGTCAACTTGAATATTAAAATTAAAAGCTAATAAAAATTTTGGTAATGATTAAGATGTACATTATCGATTATCATGATTTAATATTTATAAAAATTTGTTTCATTTAACTGTTTTCTTTTTGTTGTCATTTAAGCTTACGTTAATTAATTTAAAAAAATAATTCATGTTTTTAAATAGTTTTTTCTTGATATATATTAGGAAATCTTCATCTGGTTATACATAAAATAATTTATTCATACAAAAAATTTTTCAAATATAACTTTCTTATTAAAAATTTTCTCATTAAAAACTCAGAAAAATATTCATACAAAGGATTCATGCAAAAAACACTAAAGAACATCCTTTCATAAAATAAGAAATTATATTTGAAGACCTGGATATACAATAAAATTTTTTTTACTGTATACCTGTCATCAAGTAAAGAAATTAACATTCATCAAGGAGAAATGCTAGCCAATAATCTCAGTGTTTTTCATTTACATTATTACAAGACTCCATCGAAGATTTTACATATACACCTATGTTTGTAACGTTTGCCCGAATGCCTATTTTGTGTTGTGTGATTTTTACTAAAAATCTTTTGCTCATAATTTAAAACACTTTTAATACCTGTTGGAGAAATGCTCATATCTATTTAAACTCAGGTTATCTGCTTACTCAATCTCTTTAGATATATATATATATATATATATATATATATATATATATATATATATATATATATATATATATATATATATATATATATATATATATATATAAATGTATATGTATATATATATGTATGTATATGTATATATATATATGTATATATGTATATGTATGTATATATATATATATATATATATATATATATATATATATATATATATATATATATATATATATATATATATACTAGCTGCGTTGCTGTGGCTCAGTAATTATAATACATTGAATCAATTTTTTACTAATTCTTTGGTGCAATCAAATTAATATTTTCTAAAAAAATTAAAATAGATTCATTCATATGAGATGAAAAATAAAACGTTTCGCCAAAATTTAAAAGTAATAGGTAAATTATCGAAATATTGAGCCTCATACGCTTTTGACAGCAATGGTGAGTGTGGAACTATCCACCGATTATCAATTTCAACTTCATTTCTAGAATTCGACATTCACATTGTAAATGTGTGACCACCATCCTCAGGGTCTTTGCGGCGAAACAATGGATAAGCATCGATATCCGTAATAGAATCATTGGTAAAGGGTTTCGAGAAACGTTTCTTACACCTTCCTTCTTCCATGCATGGTGATGTCATGTTAAAAGCACCGCACGGTCCATGGATTTTGTGACTGGAAACAATATCAAACAATTCTGAGTCAGTTAGTGGATCCGGAATTTTGGCAGAAATTATTTGGTCAATTTCTTTTGGACGTATTTTATCTTCAAGTCAAACCAAAATATGAGAATGAGGCAAACCTCGATTTTACCACTCAATAGAATACAGCCAGCAACATGCGTTACCAAAAACTGAATATTTTATGATTAAATTAATTAAACATTTTAACTTTTGTTTAAACACACGTGCAATGATATCTTGACGATGTATTGATTGTTGGCCTGGTAATAACAAACTTTTTATTTCTTCCCAATTTGGATTACATGTAAATGTAATAAACAAATCAGGTCGACCGTAATGTTGTACAAAAGTCACCGCATCTTGTATGCATTCCTGCATGCTGCATTGACTACCAATGTAGCTTGAAAGTAAAATACATGCAGTTCCGATGTCATTGGCGTTTAAATTTTCCTCGATGTTTCCGATGATAGCATCTCGTAAATAGATGTATTCCTCTGATCTTAATAGCCTGGTTTTATCTAATATACCGTAAACGTTCACTTTCGATCTTAGCGAACATATCAAAAACATATTGATGGAATAGTTGACGATATCGAAGGATATAACTATCTTGATTAAGTCTAATCATCAACCGATGCGCGTAGTACATAGAACTAACTTTTTTATTGATTTCATTACTTAAAAAATGAGTTATTAAATGATTGGAAAAATTAAGAGTAAGAAATTAAAATCACCAAAATAAGGAATTAAATAGTATAGATTATTAAACGTATTAGTGATTGGATCACGCTGTTTGATGTTGATGTGATATTCATCCTGTCCTTGCCAGAATATCAGGAGATACTGATATGCATCATATGAACGATGAAGGTCTGAAATTATATGAACAATGCTGTTTCGACGCATGATTTTGAGGTCTCTGTTTTGTAACTGGATCACAAACCATAATAACAGCAACTTCATCTACGGTTGGTGCGTTGAACCTGCCAGCGTGTTCTCCTGATGGTAAAAGTACCATCTGCTTTGATGACGATTTGATAATTATCATTTCTTAATTGAGTTTACTCGTTTATATCTCGTACTATACTCGTTTAAATAATTGGATAAGTTGATTATAATTTTCAAAAAAGTTTTCCAAAGATTCCACAATTGCTCTCTCTTCTGCTTGTTCCATGAAATTATGCAGGCACCGAGTTGTCACGCGTTCCTCACAACTGCCTATAAAATAAATTTGGATAAACTTTGAATCATCATTAAGCATTGGAATTAATGACCCAATCTTGTGGTACACTTGGCCTTGGATTTTGAATGTAGTTTCAAAATTATTTCCATCAGATGTGAGATCGCAAATTTTAGTTGCGCCAAAGGACGTCATTTGGAAGCAAGAATTGAATTTGCGTATCTTAAGTAAAAATAATTTCGAATCATCTGATTCGCCAGCAAGAAATAATTTTAAAGGTTCCGGTGGAATATTGATGCACAACACATACCGGTCGTTTCATTGCGGAATTTTAACGCTTGACAATATTGGCATATTTTATCCATTGCACCAATTATAATTTTAGGATGTGCAGAGAAATTGATGTTTGGTGCATATTCGAATGCAAGGCGAACGAATGATGCATGTGTTAATGCACTGTTGGTTTGTTGTCGCTCTCTGTCGCGTTCTCTAAATGTGGCTATGTGCCGTTCTCGCGCCGATCTTGTTCTCAATATATTTTGTCGTAGACGTTCATCACTCTGTTCTCGAGACTCTTGTCTGCGAATTTCTGCTGTTTTGATACGTTGAGCTACGTTTCTTGCTGCAATTTGTTCTTCCGATTCATGAGCTCTATTAGCACGCATACGTCATGCCTTTTTACTATACTGATTGTTAAGGTTGGATTTTTTCCGCGGCATTATAATGAAATAAAAAAATTAAAAGAATTTATCCTTTGAATAAATAAATTAGATCAAAATGTACTGCTGCATAAATTAATAATTATCAAATTATAAAATAAAAATAAAAAAATGAAAGGCTATCAAGAAATATTTGCATGTTTTCGAGGTGGTATGAAAATTAGTAGAGAAAAACAGTAATAAATAAAATTTTATTTTACTATTTATAATATTAAAAATATTCAAATTGAACACTGCACAATAATAACACAATACAAAGTATAATTATGCAAATGATTCACGAAAAATTGTTACAGTATAATTATACATCATGAAAATATATGTAAATTCTGTATTCAACTACGCGCTTGCGCGCGCACGTTAATTTTCTCTGGAAGATAGTATAATCTAGAATAATAAACATGTCGCCACCTGCCGAATATCTGTGCAACTTAGATGCTAAATCGCCATCCATTAGGAATATACAGAACTAACTGATAAATAAACACTAATGTCGTATAATAAATATTGAGATCAATAATTAAGAGATAAAAACTATTCTATCTTTTAAATTGGACCATATTATAAATGGTTGCAAAATTTTATCAAAATTGGTTCAGTAGTTTCGGAGTTTATCGCGAACATACATCGTGACACGAAATGTTTATATATATATATATATATATATATATATATATATATATATATATATATATATATATATATATATATTATTTATATATATATATTATATATATAATTTATAGAAACCAGGAATTCCTAACCACAAACTAAAAGTAGTGCAATTTTGGTTTTAATTCATTTCTAATTCATGAAAATTGTTCATGAAAAAAAGGTGTTTTATACAAATCTTGCAAATTTTAGGTAGTTGTAATTATTAAAAATAATTTAAAATAGCATATTTTTTCTTCTATTCCCCAAAGTTAACTTTTCCATCATTTTTCTGCTCACAAAACATGATAATTGAAAACTTTATTGCTAAATCTCTTTCAAATTTGCAGTGAATGTTTTTAAACATAATACTAGAAAATATACCATGCTTATACTGATGTACTCGCGTTTACATAGTTTAGGAAGGATCTTTCTTTTTTTTCTCTTTCTCAATGTACATGTGGCAAAAGTGAATAATATATTATAGAGTATGAAAATTTTAGCTATTGCATAATCTATTCCCAAAAATTATACTTTTGGTAAGTATAAAATTTACATAACATTAAAATAGTTGTTAGAATTTTATTTATGATATTTTGCATGAATAATATTTGTTACTGTATTATCTATAAATTGGGCAAAAAATTAAAATAGAATTTAATAGCATGTTTTTAGATGTTTTAACCTAAAATGCATTGTTTAAAAATATAAAAACATTTTAAATAAATTTATGAAAACTTCTGCCTTTGAAAGTATTTTCATACTCTTAGAAATTTTAGAATTCAAAATAATATCCGCCAACACCAGCCTACTCTAAAGGTGAATTTTAAAACCTTCATTTCTCGAAATCAATGAGAAAATGAATATAGCCTCTCTATTTTTATCTTCAGAATAAAAGCTACGTCTACATAAACTCATTACACGTGAGGCAAAAAATACCCAAATATCACACATCATAATGTAAAATATCAGGATAGCTAAGCCATTTCTTTGAAGTGTTTTAATTAAGAAAATCATAAATTAAGTTTTTATGAATGAGCAGTTGCATTATCATGGTGGAGATTATGAATATCCTGACATACATTTCTGGAAGATATTTAGTAGGGTGTCGGTGAACTACTTCTTTCTCCTGTCTTTTCAGCTTGATGGTTTTGAGCAGATTTCTGAAGAAATAGCCATACATTATTCATAGTATATTTTCTTTTCATCATTGTTGGATGCGTAATCATCTTCAAAGACTCATACATTTCTTTCTCTATTTGTTGCATGTCAAATGTATGAACCTTTCATCATAGCTATAATTCTAGATATTATGTGGTGTTCAACATTTTTTTTTTTTTTTTTTTTTTTTGTAATTTAAGGGTGATTTACTAATTTTTATATCCACTCTCTTATATGGTTCTAGGTTAAATTTTGGGGAGCACAATAAAACAAACTATTGTTTCATATGCTATTTCTCATGAATAATTTTAAATCAAATGGTGGATACAATGTTAATTATTTAGTAAATACAACAGTTATCGTGATTAAAATTTTTCCTATGGCAAATATACTATCAAGAAATGCAATTGATAAAGACTTTACCAAGTATTTTTACACTGAAAAAAATGTTATATTCTGTGAGCAATCTGAATATAATAGCATGAGATAAAGTTGCATTTCAAAATGCTAACTCTAGACGCTTAACACAGCTTTTATTTACTGAATCCCACATTGAGAATCGAAGAAAAATTACAGCTGTCATAAAATGATGTTTTTAAGTCAGCTTTATTTTTCTCATATATGGAACTTTTTCTACTCTAAAATATTTGTAATTGGCCCATAAAAGCTCGTCGATTAGAATAAAATAGTTCATATCTTCAAATCCAATCATTAATAATTTTCAAACACTTATCATGCTCGTTTTTCAAATATTGCAAAGTAATCCTCATTTTGGAATTAATTTTCACAAAACAGAATTTTTTAATAACTTATATCATGTATTAAACTGTGCAGAATTTTGAAAAACGTTTATTTAAAAATTCTCGTTTTATTTAGAAGTGTGCAAAATTGTGCAAGAAATATTAGAAACTCATTATGAAATTACAGGAATGTAAGAGCCTAACCTAAATGCTTCAGATACTATTTGCACACGCATTTCTTTGATATAATTACATGTGATGTAATTGCAACACAATTTTTACAATTATCACAAAACTTGCAATTACATGAAAACAGTATCACAGAAAATAGCATGCATCTTAACATTCTCAGTGTTTGCTTTTTTAATCACCGCTTTTTAATTTCTAATCTCTGAAAATATGCGTGTATAAATAAGTTACACAAATTTTATTTACCTAATATTTAATTAAAAATTTATAATAAAATAATAATTCTCTAAAAACAATATATGCCGCCCACCCTGGCTAGCGTCAGAGTGGCTGACTGCGGATAGCGAGCTCCTGGGTTCGAATCCCAGTTTGGACATGGATGTACTTTCTCTCTCGGTCTATCCTGCCTTTGTCCTTTCTTGTATGAATGGTTGCCTACCCCATCAACGACATGTGTGTACTGATGAAGTCGGACACCACACCAACACATGGTTTAGTTGGAAAAGTGGAGCTTGCACCCCATAATGCTAAATTTGTTGGCACAAGACGACAACAACAACAACAAAAATTATTTTTGGACTCATTTAAGTTTTTTACAAACTTCCTCTCTAAATCTAATTGATATTATTAATCTTCCTCTTGTACACTGTTATACATATATATATATATATATATATATATATATATATATATATATATATATATATATATATATATATATATATATATATATATATATATATATATATATATGAATTTTATTAATTTATAATTGACATAAATGAAAATTTCTTACTTCCACCCATAGTGTGTTTCAATCATATATTAAATTTCAGGCTGCATTGTGAATTCTGAAAGAAAATAGTATTAAATGAATGCAATGTATTACTTATGTATTTATTAAAAAAAAGACAATTTTATTCAAATACGAATCAATTTAAGGAATTTATTTCCTGTTAGGAATATACATGTTTCACCAGAATGTGATTTTCATTCTTATAATTATATAAATTAACAGAACATTAATTAGCATTTTCAATTTAAAATATCATAAGCACAGACTTATACTTGTAAGTTTTTAGCCAATCTCAATTTGAATTTGATTTTAAAAAATTGAGGGTGCATTTTTTAAAACTATATACTTGTGTGCATTTCTTCTTTTTACAATAATTTGCCACATTCATTTAATTTGTTTTATAAAGGAATAATAGGTCAACATTAGAAAGAGTGCAAATAAAAATAGAAGTTTTATTTGCTCTAATATAATAACCATATATGTTTATTAGATTGGAAATATTATTGGTGATAAAAAAATTCCTGAGGTTTTATTGAGAAAAAAAATCAAAAACTATTTCCAACACCTTCAGTTTTTCTTTTCTGAAAAGTATATTATAGCACAATATTATAGATAATTATTTAGACCAAATGTAATGGTAAGCTTAATTTTAATTTTAGAAATTATAATTATTAGAAATATTCAGCAATTAGAAAAAAATATTGTTAATCGTTAAATTTATAATTTAAAAAAGAATATAATTATATACATTTTTTTTTGCTCAGCTTGAAATCTAATGCAACATTTAACTGAAAAAAATTGGCCTCATTATAATATACTGATATTAAATTATTTGTTCTCATTTGGTATATTACATTCTGATATTTATATAATATAGGGAATTCATTTTATTTCTAATTATTGAGAAACTTTTCCATGTTGAAATGCAAATTTACTACGTATATAAGGAAATGTGATGATTTCAACTTTCATAGTTTTTAATTATATTTATTGCAGATAAAAAGTAATTCGATTATAACTGTATCAATTCACATTTCTAAAATATTAATCCTAGTACTCATTTTACTACTTTTTGCAGAAAATTAAACATTTTTTTTCTTTTTAGAAAAATATTTTTTAAATAATTTTAAAAAAAAGTTTGTGCTTGATGAAAAAATGCTTATAATGTTTCGCTTATTCTATTAAAATTAAATGTCTATTTTGAGAAAGAGTGGGAGTTTAATCCAAGAATTATAAATGAAAGTAGAAAATAATAACATGAATTACTTAAGTTCATAAAAAGTTACTTTGATAAAAGATCATATAAGTGAGTTTTAAAAACATATTTTCAGAAGTGGCATTTTATGGAAAGAAGATTCAATGAAAACTGCATAGTAGAGTTGCAAGAAAAATGTCAATTTTTTACGTTTTACCTAAAAAGTTGACATTTTCATGCACTTTTATATATTTAGCATCTCAGCGCCGAAAGATTCAACGCACTTCATAAAACTAAATCTTACTTAAAAGCTTCCATCTCATTAAGTATCTCATGATTATTAATTTATTTTTTGCTTATAGGTGGCAATATTATTTCTTAAATACACAAATGCGCTTGAACTGTTTTATAAAATTATATGGCCTATATTTTCAGTACAATTGAATGCACATGACATTACCAAAATTATGCTTACTCAAAAAGTGAATCTTGAGTACGAATCCCAATATGTGCATATTATGTGAAATTAATTATAACAAATAAAAAAGAAACTATTTTATATTGATTTACAGTGATTAAAATAAGGTAAATTTCAGTACGTTGTAAAAGCTACTTTTGGTAAAAAAAAATACAAGCTTATACTTGGTGAATTAGTAAATTTATTACAAAAGATTTTATCATCAATGTAGCAATATCATCAGTATACAATACCAATGATATTCAGAGCTGCTTAAAGTTGCCTTACTTATATTTTTATGAAAGACCTGATGCAAGACTGATATGTGTAAAAACATTTTTTAATTATAATAAACCGTTAATATAAAATAATAATTATTAATAAATTAAAATACTGACTCCTACACCCCAATATGAAATTGTTATCAAATAAGCTCAAATTGCATGTTTTTTTAAATGATAGGTTTTTTTACAAAATAAATTCCATAGTTTATTAATTTTATGATTTCTTTTTGAAATTGTGAGACGGCTAGAGAAATTTTCTACCAGTGCATAAATTAATGTTTAATAAAACTTCAAAAAGGTTTTGTAAATCTTGTGGAAAGATTAATTCGTCTTCCATTTTAGTTGAATAGATGTTTTGCTGTAGAAAATAACTTTAGTTCCTGTGTTCTTAATAATTTGATGATCCATAGTAATTGAGCACCGACAGCAATAAATTAATAGATTCTGTTGAATATTGGAAACATTTTTTCCAAGAATATTTTGATTATATCTTTAAACTGAACAGAAGGAAAAGAAATTTCTAAATCCAAGTTATAAATTTTAGAATTCCAATTATTCATGTGGATGGTAGTTATTTAGGTTAATGGTAATTGCATGTGCAACAATGATGGTTGATGAAAATGAAGTATACTGTCTTAATAAGTGCTTTTTTTTTTTAGCTAGAATACCAAACCATGATTCTTAATAAATCTGGCGTCCATAAATGATTTTGGCCTGTTAGTTATTATAAATAATCAAGAAAAATTTCATCCCTATCCATGATTGAACTTTAAAATTTTATCATCGTTAATGCGTTTGGCACGTTAGTTATTATAAATGATCAAGAAAAATTTCATTTCTATCCAAGATTGAGCTTTAAAATTTTATCATCGTAAATGCGTTTGGCACGTTAGTTATTATAAATGATCAAGAAAAATTTCATCCCTATCCAAGATTGAACTTTAAAATTTTATCATCGTAAATGCGTTTGGCACGTTAGTTATTATAATTGATCAAGAAAAATTTCATTTCTATCCAAGATTGAGCTTTAAAATTTTATCATCGTAAATGCGTTTGGTACGTTAGTTATTATAAATGATCAAGAAAAATTTCATCCCTATCCAAGATTGAACTTTAAAATTTTATCATCGTAAATGCGTTTGGCACGTTAGTTATTATAAATGATCAAGAAAAATTTCATCCCTATCCAAAATTGAACTTTAAAATTTTATCATCGTAAATGCGTTTGGCACGTTAGTTATTATAATTGATCAAGAAAAATTTCATCCCTATCCATGATTGAACTTTAAAATTTTATCATCGTAAGTTTTAATCTGGACATTAGATTGATCAAGACCATCCCAAGAACTAAGATCTTTTTTCCATTCTAATATATTTTTTGCAACTGTTCCACCATTAGTTATTCTTAGGATCTTAAAATCCTCCTCTACACAATGCATCCATTTTAACCAACTCCTTTTTCTAGTTTCCGCAGGCTTATGATTGAAAATTTTAAATTTTAAAGTAAGCGGTTCCTACTACACATGTGGCCCGCAAATTTCATACGATTTATCCTAATGAATTTGATAATATCAATATGATTAAATAATTTACACCATTCAAAATTACGTAGACGTCTCCAGACTTCAATTTCTTCAACTGCAGAAAAGTTTAATGACAAGTTACGGGTAAATTATTGGAAATTAGATGATGATAGCATTTTTATTGACTGGCAAGTTTAATATATCTGCTCTTGTGCTTCTATACATGTCAAAATAATTCTTTTATTGTTTTGTCACAAACATATAGGTGATATTTTACTAAAATATATTGTTGGTTTTTTCTTAGTGCAGAAAAATTTGTGTTTAAACTATGTTACTATATATTATGTTTTTCCCCATACGGAAAAAATTCTCCAACATGTAGAGCATTTATAATGAAAAGTAAAATCTAATTTCTATTCAATTATTAAAAAATAAATAGAAAAAAGTTAAATCTCAACATTTGCTTCATAAGAATAAAATAATTTTAGAGAATTCTGTAAATAACTCCATAAGTGCTCTTTCTACAGATTTAAATTACTTGAAAGGAAAACATTTTACAAAATATAAAACATGATAAAACACCATATTTTACTGATTAGGGGAAAGAATACATCTTCTTCTTTATTAAAAAACAAGTGATTGAAGAATTTTAAATAAAGTAAAATATATTGAAATGATTTAAGGAAAATATTTTACTTTATTCATCATTTTTTACTAATTTGGGCAACTATATCTTAAAAAGGAGAACATATGACGCCCATAGTAAAAAGAGCGTGTATGGAATCTCAAAACTTCGAGAAAACTTTACATTCACATCATATCAAAATTGAGTTTAATTTCTTATAAAATAAAAACACATGTTGCATTCATCGTGAAAAACGAAAAGAATATTCACATTTCCTTGCTGTACCTACTTGTGCTTGTTTAATTCATGCTCCCCCTATTTCACTTTGAAGTAATTTCTTCAGAATAAATAATTCACTAATGATTGAATCTCCATTATAATAATCATTACTTTTACGGATTTTGTCACGCTGATTTCATTTAATGACTGATCGAAACATGTATTCATTTCCCTTAAATACGTTACTTTAGTTATTTCTAAAAACATTTTTTTGTTATTAGAATGTTGTTGAAGATTTTCACGCTCTATACTAACAATATAATTATTTGTAACTAATAATTTCTTTCTTTGTTTAGTATCTATTATAAAATCACAAGAGAAGATCAAGCAATGTAATCTCGGGGGAACCTGTAACCCCTAGAGAGCACGTCCCCGGATGGCGGATAGGGGAATGCCTCCATTGGTTTCTTTGGGGGGGGTAGAAAGGAAATAAAATACTCTCCGCAGACCAACAGGCAGGTCCAATCCCTTTGGGTCTCTGGAAACTTTTTTCCAAAGCTGTCTTCGACATTTAGGGTTTTTACACGTACTCCATGGACACGACATCATTATCAAAAAATGAAAACTTCAAATAACTCATTATAATAGGTATTGATCTCATTTCAATTTATCTATAAATAGATACTATAAAGCATTTAAATATTTATGGAATACAATCACAAAAAGAAATCTTTTTAGCACAAAACTAACTCTTGTAAATGGAAAACGTCAAACGAGATATTTTAATATAATTAATATTTTTACTACACAAATGAAAAGAAATACTGAAGGAAATACTTTATTATGGGTTTAATATTTAATATTAAAATAATGGTATTTAAAGAAAGAAATAATGTTACACAAATGAAATAAGCATAAAACCAGAATAAAGACATAAAAACACACAGTTGAACAAAATAATTTTGTTATTCCTTACATTAGCTGTACGTGGCCATCTGTTTAAACAAAGAAATCTATTTCCAAATTGTTTGAAAAAATTATTAAATTATCTTTTTTCCATGCATTTTTAGAAAACAAAATATAATACTGAATACAATATATGAATAATATTTTTTTCACTGAAACAATCCCACAGTTTTTATTTTACCATCTAATAAATATAAAATATGTTGAAAATTTATGATAATGAACTTCATGCTTTTTAAACATGTGTAGAGAATGTATTTATATTAAGAAGTGATCCATAACAAAGGAATATAAAATCTGAGAAAGCCAATTATATTTTAATCTTTTTATTTGTTTCTTTTTAATAAAAATAAAATTAGATAATATCTATATTAATTTATTTATGTAGCAGAAGCTATCCAAGTAATAACAGTCATCAAAAAACATTATTTATAAATCTTTCCATTTTTTTAAGATTGACTGAAAATCACTAGAGATAAAGTATTTTTTCACTGTAGTATAGTACAAAATTTGTATCTGCTGTAAATTTGTAAATAAAATTCTAAAATAATATAAATTTTGAAAATTGTAAAGTGGAAAAAATTATGGATATTTTGTGGAAATTTTTAATGCAAGTAATTATAATATCAATTAATCTTTAAGCCAAATATTTTTGAGAATATAAAAAGTTGCTGATACTCCTTTACTTAAGCTAATTATTTTGTCAGAGTAACTCGCTAAATTATAAATTCGTAACTTTTATAAATAGCATGTAAATCAAACATCGTTTAATTTTTTGTAATAACATAAGAACAAAAATGTATTGTAACACTAATAATTAATTTTCAAAAACACTTCTTTACATTTGAAGAAGTGTTTGAATTGAATATTTTCCAACTACGGAAATTTAATTACATTATGTATCTTTTAGTGTGATAATTAATGTATTTAAGCTCTTCTCCCTATATTTATCTAGTATAATATATGCCTTTAAATAATAAATCAAACTTGTAACACAGCAGTTAAATAATTTAACTGACAAGCAAATTTTCTATAATCAACAGTATAAAAATAGAAAGCAGTAAACAGAATACAATAAAATTGATAATAAAAATTATGTGTTACAAAAAAATAATTCTCATGATTATATTATATAAAAACACATAGTCTACAGAAATCAGCTAATCTTATCAATTAAAATAGTTTTCATAGTATTATTGTTATTAATAATATTAGTTAATTTTTATCTAAGTCATTAATTGTTATTGTTGATCTGTAAAATACTAATTAAAACATTTTATTTTAATCAGTTGGTATAATAAGCTAATAAAGTTTACTTATTTTTAATTTTAAAAGATAATAAGAAATATAATTGTTAATGTAGCGAAATAATATTCAAATTATTATAATTTAGAAAATGTAATTCTTTCAAAGCACTCTTTTGGATAAAAAAATTTTTTTTAATGTTGAATTTAAAAATTATTAAAATTTTTTATTAATAGAGAAAGAATTAGTATTCATTTGATTAAACATGTTTTGTTATAATTTTTAATTTATTAGCATTTCATGTGAACTAAACACATTAGAAATTTCTATTATTGTAAACAATAATAAAAAAGAAAACTTAAAAATATGCAACTTTAATCACATTAAAAAATTGAAAAAGTAATGTTACATATTCTCTTGAAAAATATTTCGTGAGAATATTAATGTTGTTCGTATGACCAAAGGGCTTAAAAGCAATAACTTTGTATTTAATTTTCTCCATAAATTCAAGAATTTACGCATATTTTAAATTTTGGACTTAATCTATCGAAATTGTTTTTTTGTCTATGTATTATTTCATACATGAGAATAATTTTTATGCCACCGTTCAATTCTTGCTTATATATATACAATGTATGATGGTTCAATGATTGAGAATCTGTTTCCTCGTTTGAAGATTACATTATGAACAAAAGTCACAGAAATTAATCAAAATCGTCGAAACATATAATATTCTCGCTTAAATAATTCAAATAATTTAAAATTAAAAATTTAAGCATTTATATTTAAGCAGAAAAGTGTAATATCGATAGATATATTACAATTACATTTACCACTTTAAATATTTTGAGTTGCCAAAAATATTTTTAAATAATACTTTCTTATTTGTCAATAATAAATATTGTTAAAATTTTTAAAATTTATGAAAACGTTTTTAAACAGTGAACATTTAATTATTAAATGCTCTTTTTACTACTAAAAACTGAATAATTAAATAAAAATTCTTAAATAAATTAAATTTTCCAAATGTGTAATTTGTGTTTCTGTAGTAGATATTTTAAAGATTCTGTAGTAAATATTTTAAAATGAATAATGATCGATCTCATACACACATATTTAATCTTAATATAGAAAATCTTTTTTTAAGATATTTAATTTTGTATTAAACTTTAAAATCATTTTTATATTGTATTTTTAAATAGAGCGAAAGTGATGCGTGAAAATTTATAATAATGAGATCTTATATTGAGATATTTTGCTCTGGTTCATTCTCTCTACTTTTACCATGTATTGAAAACATCTAACTAATATTTCTCAGCGTATAATTAAATAGCGTATTTTTGTCGCCAAGTCGCCAAGCTAGGCGCGCGTTTATAAACACGGGAAATTTCCCGAAGTTCGATCGAAAAATAAGCATTTCAGAAATTTTAAAAAGGGAAATAAATATAAATAATGGACTTACTTGATATGAAATTAAGCTGACATGCCGATTGGTATATTTATATCGACATTTTATTCGTTAGTCACCAGTGTCACATTTCAGTAAAAATAATTATCTAATTTTACAAAAAAAAAAGCATGCAAAAATATTTTTCTAAATATATACACTTTATAAAATTTAAAAAAAAGCAAGTAAAAACTTATTTTTCGAATAAATACATTTTTTAAAATTTAAAAAAAACATGAATAAAATATACTTTAAATATATACACTTTTTAAGTAAATAAAAATGAAACACGAATACAATAAAAAAATAAGCAACAGAATATAAATAAAATAATAACACCTTCTCCAAATCCAATTTCCGTTAAAAAAATTAATTAATATTTGCGAATCCTAAATTAATTAATAATTTGGAATCCTAAGCAATAATCCATCATTATTATCTTTACTTTTTGCTAAAATAATTTGTTGATATTTTTCAACAACATTTTGAGCAGGAGACATTTTAAATTAAAACAATAAATAATTAAAATATTAAAAAGATGATAATAAATTAAGAAAACGAAACAAGGAAAAAAGAATATTTAACGGTTTTAAATTTATAAAATAAAATATATCATTTAATAAAAAAATTTATGTTATAAATAAACCAAATATAGGTAAACAATATAAAAGAAATAGTAAAAAAGAAAAATTTACGATGTTTGGACACTGGCGACAACGAAACACAACTGCGGGAAATCCACTAATTGCAGCAGCAACAGCAAACGAAATTAAAATGACTATCAATTAAAACGTAGAAAAATAGCAAAGAAAGTTCTCGAAGTGAAACTAAAAAAGCCATTGCCACTAAAAAAAACACATATATAACGTAAAAATTGTTTAAAACACGATAAAAACGAAATCTGGCAACGAAAAAATAAAAATAGTAACAAAAACTAAATTTGGCAACACTACAATAAAAGCAAAAGCTGAAATCGGCAACACTACAACGTAAACAACGGTTACCAGATTTGGCGAGAAATCAGTGTATGGGGATACTGAACTTGTTCCGTATTGACTTATAAGCATTTTTTTAAATTTCCAATGGCAGTGCTTACAAAGACAACTGCGCTACAAATATAGAAAGAATAAATAGACAAGTGAACACAGAAAAGTCTATAAAGTGCTGAGGATGTCTCGAGCACGACAGTAGCGATCGCACAAGGAAGGTTCGGATAGTGCTGGATAGCGACGAAGGTGGTGTGCATCCATCTCCTCCCGAAGATCGCAGGGCCTGCAGAAAGGTTCTTGGACTTAGTTGTTAGTTCTACATAGGTGTTGAAGAAGGCAGCCATGCCCGGTGGCCAAACGGAATTCAACAACAAACGGAACTCAGCAACATGGCCAGAATTGCAGATCCTTTAGCCACTAAGCGTTACCAGGGTGCACCATGAGGTAGATAGGTATACCAGGGTGCACTAGCGTTACCAGGAAATAGATCTGCGATGTACCCCGACTTATATAAACATCACATTCCCTTACCTATATTTCATTCTAGAACAATCATTTTAGCAATTGATAATAGATCTTTTATTTGTCATGCATGTACCGCTTTATTTAAATGAAAAAAATTTACAAATATATCAATAATACATATTTGAAATTTTGAAAAATTTAATAAACGGTTTTAAAATAATAATTTCATTAAAATTCTCAAATATATAATTTTATATAAGCAATTTCAGTTTATAATTTCACAAAATTTTATATTTTGTTTTCTAAATTTCATAATTTGACAATCCATGGTTCATTTTAAAATTAATAATTGATTAGAAAAAAAACATTCTTATATAAATATTTTCATAATATTTCTTCGTGAATGTAAAGTAATGTAAAAAATATTGAATATATTTAAGTTTTTAGAAAATAAAATGAAGAGTTGTGAAAATATTTCTATATCAAATTATGTTTCGAAAAAGTAAAAATATACAGCAGAACAAATATATATAAATAATATATAATGATAAACAAATAATATTTTCTGCAAAATATACTTCCCTTTTTATCTTGTATAAAAACTATTTGGATTTACTATGGAAATAAGTATGTCAATGTAAATTTAGCTCATGAATCAATCATATTTGGAAATTGTTTATTTTTTATCTGATTTTCTAAAGCTGAATACTTTTAAAATAAACAAGACTATTAGGTTTGTTATCTTAGAAAATAAATATTTTGTCTCACTCCTTCTAATTATAAATTATAATACAGCAATGCAATTTTAATAAATGTCACTTCATTAAAAATATTTACATGCATAAAATGAATTTTTTCTAAAGTTACAACAGAATAATTAGTTTAATTAAGTTAGAGTGCAAAATTGCTTTAGTCATTTACCTGAACACTCCATTATTAGAATTAATTATATTCATACAATGATCTAGTAAGATCTTTAGATATATTTTCCTCTAACAATTACTAACAATTATCTCAAGAAAGTTAGTTCTTTTATTTAGAAATTCTGAAATCTGGCATTGTTAGTAACTTAATATCATATGAGAAATTTGATCTTTCTCTAAGTAACTTGCTTTTCCTATTTAAAATTACACCATTAATGGAACAATTCAGTCTCAGCTTTTAGCAAAGTCTGGAATTCAAACACATGGGATAAATCTTCCATTAGTGAGAATAACTGAAGCCGGATTACTTTATTGATTTTCATAATGTTTCCAATAGTAATGATTTAAGTACAACATTGCTTTGCTTTGATGTTTATATATAAACATCTATAAAGCAGCTAAAAAATATTTCTTTATTTCCTAATAAATTAATAATAATAATAATAATAATAATGAAAAAATTAAGTAATGGTTATATTTTTAAAGATAAGCTAATAATAAAATTATTTGCTAAGTAAAAAAATTAATTGGTTATCAGCGATTCCTATATTATTTTTATTAACATTTGGCCCAAGAACTATAACTCACAATTTTTCCATGTAAAAAAATAGACAAATTAATAAATGTATAAAAAATAATTGCTTCTATCTAAAATATGATACTGAAAACACATATTTTTATAAATATGTGTTATGATAAGAAAAAAGTACAGGATTTACCTAAAGGCATTAATATTTATTATATATATATATATATATATATATATATATATATATGTATATATATAGATAGATAAATACAGATAGATATAGATAGATATTTACGGACTAGAAAGTGATGCTTATTTGAATAAGACAACTACTGTTTTATAATTTTTCGTTTTCTTATTACTTATTATTTTAATATTTATTTATCTAAAAATTTGCGTAAACTGTTTTGCTATTTTTCATCGAAGACATTTATGGTCTTTCGACAAGTTTCTGAATCCTGTCAAAGAAAAGTAATGACCATAGAGACTGAGGATTCTCTGTCAGTGAAATCAAGCCACTGTGATGCAGATCTGTAATCGTTGGATGTAGGAGGGTACGTTGGACTGTAATGTGTATGGATCCCATCATGTGATAAAAGACATGCTGTTATGAAAAGCTCAGCCACGTCAGGAAGCATAGCACAACAATTACAGTATGTTACGCATAATTTGGCTTCCATTCGATTGCAATAGCAACTGATGTGGTATCCATTTAATTTGACTCAGAACGACAAGTACTTTCGCCACCGATGGTGTGGAGGAAGACAGACATGGACTAAGAAACGGAGCCACACTCTTTCGATAGACAATTCCCGATTTTCCCTGTAACAACAAGTTCGTCAGTTTCAAGTGTCTGGACGCAGTTGTGAAAGACTTCTGTCCTATTGCAATTTGTATCACCACACTAGTCTGGACACTCAAGGTTTGGGGTGGTATTGGAAATCCTCCCACGATCCTATGCTACAAATTGACGGTATACTGAACAGCGGCTACAAATCCGAGTTATTGAAGCCCTTAGTGCTCTCATACCTTCAGCACTCATTATCAATCATGTTTCAGCAGGACAATGCGTCACCATTTGTGGCATACAACGCTCAATTGCTCTTCTTTATCTATCAAACTGTTTTGCTTCCTTGACCTGCTTATTCTTTCAATCTATTGCCAATCAAAATCGTGTGGTCCATGCTTGCACAACAACAGATTCAAGATACACCACCCGCTGTTGCATCATATCAATTTAGGCTATATGTGAAAACTGCATGGAGTGCTATACACCGAGGATAAGTCCAAAACAATGTTGATTCTATATCAAAAAGTATGAAAGTTATTATATGCAACAATGGGGGCAACTCAAAATTCTGATTTTGCCATCATCCGCACATCATAGGAGGCTAATTTTAATCATATAATTTTTACATAACGTATTATTTTTTTCCAATAGCAGGCACTTTGGTGACGAACCCTATGCCACAACAAGGACAGAAACTGCTACTCATTTGTCGCTACCCAGCGAGCACGTGTGAACCAAGTCACGGAGGCGAGTAACGTTGCTCACACCATACCACCACAAACCCGTTTATAGGGTGGGCAGCATTCATACAAGAAGAAAGGACAGAGAAACACAGAGAGAACAGAGAAAGAAAGTAACATAAATGCCGGAACCGGGATTCGAACCTGGGACCCACAGCTCAGGAGTCAGGAACACTAACCACTCAGTCATTGGTCGGCTATATAACATATTATTAACAAAATTAATTTTTACTATGATACCTCTGGTTATTTTTTTGTTGTGTTTTGAGTTGTCAACATGGTATAAAAAACTTCCCTTATTTAAGGGAAAATATTATGTAAGATTTCAGTTCATCTTTTATTCAGAAGTATTCATACATTATATAAACACTTATTCAGGAAATTATAAAATGTTTATAAATTATTTGAAGTCTTAAATTATTAAAAATAAAAATCTAGATTTAAATTCTTTTTCTACAGTTTAATACATTAATTTTGTCAGTTGTATACTAATATAATGAAAATAAAATTCTTTATCAACTATCTCTGTAGTTAATTTTGATTTAATTTACTATGTAAAATTATATATAAATATATAACATAATTAAATATAAATATATAACATAATTAGAAAAAATAAATAAGAACATTTGATATATTTTTATAGTTCGAATCCAAATACACTGTTAAATACTGTTTACAATTTTATATATTTTCATTATCTTTCTGTTTCATCATATTTGCGATATCAAAAGATAATGATATCAAATAAATGATGACATCAAAAGATTTTATAGCTATTTATGTAAAATATTCTTCATTCTCTACACATTAAAACAAGAAAATAAACAAATATGAACATTTATTAATTTGGAAGACTTTGAAGTACTTTAATACTAAAATGTATTTTTGTTTTTCATAATTACAGAAATTAAAATTGCTTTGATGTTTCTTCATTTTAAATTAAGATAATTTAGTTGGTAATCGGTTTATTCATATCATTTTTATTAACAAAAATAACATAAGAAATAATATTTATAATATCAATGGGATGATATACCAAAGAGAAAAGTAAGAAAATTATAATGTAATTAGATATCTTTACAAAAATATTTGATAAAATAAATTGATGAAATGCATGTTTTAAATTTCAATTTGAGGATAAATTTTTATTAAGTATTTTTGATTTTAATTAGAAATAAATATAATTATGCAATTGATTATAGAAATAGTGAAATTAAAAATATTAATATAACTCTAAATCCTTTCAATCTTTAGAATTTTTTTTCCAACGGCGGGCACTTGGGTGACGAACCCTATGCCACAACAAGGCCAGAAACCGATACTCATTTGTCGCTACCCAGCGGGCATCTGTGAACCGAGTCACGAAGGCGAGTAGCGTTGCCCGCGCCATATCACCACAAAACTAGTTTATAGGGTGGGCCACATTCATACATTATCAAAGAAGAAAGGACAAAGAAGCACAGAGTAAACAGAGAAAGAAAGTAAAAGCCATGCCCGAACCGGGATTCGAACAAAGGACCCACAGATCAGGAGTCAGGAATGCCAACCACTCAGCCATCGGTTGGCTAAAAATAAAAATATGTTGTTGTTGTTGTTACTTATGACACTTGGACAAGCCAAGCTCGCTATGCCGTTGGCAGTGCGAATTAAGTCAAACGGGTGCGTCTTTCGTTTGGAACAGAGCACCACGAAGGTGAAAGTACGTCTTTGCTCTAATTAAGGTGCCTCGTAATTTTGAACCAAGGTCAGGTGACGAGGTCACACCTGAGCTGGCACCCTCCTCTCCACATCCACGCCACACCAGCGGAAGGACTTTGGACGTCACAGATTAACGTAGACACGTCCCCAACCTACGGAGTTCCAGCAACCCAGTGAAGGAGAGTACACCGTGGTCACCCTCCCAACCACTGCCCGCGGCAAATGATGCTTCACTTTGCTGAGCTTACGGGAAGCGGAAATAAAAATATAAACTAGTAAAGTTAGGAAACATTTTATGTTCATAAAATGATATATAAATTCTATTCAGAAGTTACATTAAATTATCATTTTAAACATTTCTGACAATTTTTGATTTATATTGCATATTTTATTTTGTTAAGAATTTAAGGTGAATGAAATATAAATGCCAAAAAAATGGAAACAATAAATGATTTTTAAATTATTTCTCATTTAAGAACTAAAAATGGTTATATCTTTTCAGAAGTAAAATATGCGTGATGCAAAATTATAGACACACTTCTACACATCAAAGAATACTTAAGAGTGACCTACTTTGAGAACTTTTCAAAGGAAACAGAATTCGTCGTTTCGTCGTCATTTGGCAGAAAGTCTAAAACAGAACATCCTCTAAAAATGGCAATTCATTGAATGAAAGAGAAGTAGTCTAAATTCCACCCAATTAAATTATCTTGGAATGTTTACTTTTCAATGTGTGTTTGCTGAAAGGGAATTAAGATGGATTTTCCGTAAGAAGAACACATTTTGTTGTTTGCATCTATTATTTTTCATCACCATGTAAAAATTATGGCATAAAATGAGAAAAAATATTCATACTTATACAAATATTTATACGATATTCACTTAGCATCATTTAGGTTCATGCAATTAGGTAAACTGTTACTATTTATAAGTAAAAACACCATGGAAATATCATTTTGTTTACTCATTTCACTCTTTATCGAACTTAAATTTCTTAAAAAACTATAATGCATTTCAAACTTTTTAAGAAATATCAATTTACGAATTGTAAAAGTATGAATTTTATGAATAAATTTAAAATGCTTCTAATCCTTATTTATTATTACAAAAAATTAAAATCATTTCAAATAAAATTTCCTCAGACTACAAGTTTGTGATTATTCCCCAGGATGTCACAAAGCATTTGCAGTTACAATATTCAAAAATATGTAAAATAAACACAATCAAGAATTTCTCAATAATATTTTATTACGACACACACACACACAGCCTCTCTTTCTCTCTCTTCAGCTTTGAAAAATATCAAACTGCATAAAAAACTACATTTAAATTTTTATTTCAGAAACTCTATCTTGAATTGCTTACTCGAGAGAGTTTTTCTTAGTTTCATAAGTATTATAAAAATAACTTTCTTGATAAAAAAACTGAAAAGAATGGGAAGATATATATATATATATGATCTCAAATATTAATGAGCTGTCTACCAAAAGCTCATATATGAGGCAGTTTCCCATATCACATGACAAATATGTAGGTGGTAGTTTCCAAAATGCATTTTACAAGACTCATAAAATGCAACGCATCCTCTATGCTCCTGTTCTTCTGGCTTATTTGTTATTCAAAGGCATATCTCTTCGCGAAGATGCACCCAACGGATGTACGGCATTTGCAAGTATTATATACGTTACCTCCGATGAGATAAATCCGAGGGCGTTGAAAAATTCAGCTCAATAGCATCATCGTTTTGTTTATTATTTATGCTTTTTTTGAGGCATAAGACAGCTTAAACTTTATACCTTATATGCAACGGATATTGTAATCCAATATAAATTAATAATAATAATAGAGATAAGTTTTTGTTTGTTTATTGTTATTTATTTTTGAGGTTTTAATTTCTGTGCTGTGTGCTTCTTCAAAAAATAAAAATAGTAGAATAATATGTGGAAAAATTCTACAAGGCAATTAAGCTGAACTCATTCTATTAACTGATAAAAATTTGTTTTTAAGAATAAATAAATTAAACGAATAACAAATTATAATAAATTTTATTCATTAATAATTGTTATATAACAGCTATATTCACCAGTAATATGTATAAAATTAACAAATTATGAGGAAATATTTTGAAAATAATGATTTTCAAAATATTTCAAAATATTTATATAAAAGTAATTAACACATTTTATATAAATTGGAGCTTTAATAATCGCTTTCAAACGGTAACAGATATCTAATGCTGTTTCTTGTAAATCCTCATGAATTTAATCCTTATAATAGTCTAAGAATCTATAATATTTTATTAGTATTGGTCACTCTCTGTCTGAAAATCAAATTAATGGATAAAAAAATAGGAATTAAAAGTATTTAGGTTTTAAGAGAGTTTTGACTTTTAATATTTTTGTATAAGAATGGGTACAGGTGCCGTATAATACAAGATTCCGAATTCTGTAGATTGGCGATTTTTTGGCGAATTTTCTTATGTATCTGGCAACCTCATTTTTATTACGTCATACATATAGAGACCAATAAGAATCATGCAGAAATTTCTATTTTGGTAACCCTAGTAATTACGTTATCGCATACGTCACGTTACGTCATCTTGGCAACAATACTTCATCGCCAAAAAATGCAGAATATTAAATCATGGATTATATAGCACCTGCGCCTAAGAATGTTTACGTCATTATAAAGTTATACAAAATTTCATTTAAAATTAGGCGTTAAAGATATTTTACCTTATCATGAAATTAAAATATATTCATAAGAACTTGTGTGTGTGTGGGTATAAATTAAATTAATTTCAACAAAGACTGTGAAAAATTATTACCTTTCTTACTCATGAGCTTTTTTTTTTAATGTTACAGCAAACGCTCTCTTGTTTATATTTCCATAATATGTCAGGTATTTTATGGTAAATATACCTCTTTAGAATAAATCTTAAATTACATGATGTTTTTCGTTCATACGAGAAAACAACTTTAAGCCAAACTATTTCCACTGGAGTACACTGGTGAAATTTAAATTTCATTCAAATATGTTGTTCATAAGCAATAATTTTTCAAAGACGCATTTTTGCTGTTCAGCAATTTAAATTTTTGTGAGAGTATGTCAAATATGTAGCATACGCCATTTTTGATTTCTAAAATAAATTATAAAGGAAAAATATAAAGATAGAAGATGAAAAAAATTACCTCATAGTTTTAAATTTTACGTAACAGTTATTTAAGAATTCTGGGTATCCGGAAAAATATTAAAATGTTCTTAAGGTATAAAACAATTTGTTATCTTATAAATAACAGCCAGATTTTTTAGTGTGAAACTCTTAGATTTTATGGAAAAACGGACATCTTACATTCTACGATTTGAGCGTGGAGAAATTCAGTGTCAGTTAAAAATGTGCCAAAACCCTTAAGGTTCTTACTGCTGTAATTATGTGGGAAAATGTTATCAGAAGAAAGTATTTGGACTCTTCTGGAAAACCTTCAGGCAATTTCTCTTTTTGTAACAACTATTGATCGAAAGAACTTGCACTTTTAATACATCTACTCTTCTTTAAAATTGTTTGGATTTAAATAAAAGGTAGAAAGCGTAACTACTTTTAGAAATAAAAGAGTAGAAGAGCAGAAAGTTGGTGAAAAATATTCCTTCTTGGCTTTGCTCTTTTGATGAAATTTGGTTTAAATACTTTTCTGCATAAAGGGAATTAAGCTCTTTTTGCAATAAAAAATAGAAATTGATCAAAAGTTTCATCTGGAAAAATAATTGCAAAAAAGAAATTAATTCTAACTATAATGCAAACATTATATAATATTTTTTTATTATTCCAAGAATTACTTAGTGCATGTAAATATTTACTTAATGTAATGTAAAATACAAAAACATTAAAAAATAACTCACTAATATTATTATTAGAATTTAAATCTCATTAATCTCAATTAAAATGGAATCAATCAAATCATATAAAATTGATGTACTTTTTTTGTTAGATATGCTATGTAATATTTTAGATTGGCTTAAGTGTAAGTTCGTAAACAAATATTAACTAACAAGTTACGCTTCACAAGAAAAATAATGTGGTTGAGTTTCAGAAAAAAAGAATAAAGCTTGGCTTAGTATAGGATTTAGTTTTAACGATTTAAATATTTAAATAATAATAAACATTAAACTATCCTACTTAATTTAATTCATACATTGCTTTTGAGAAATTATGATGTCTAATATATTAGATGTCAAAAATACTCTTATCCATGCCCAAATCGGGATTCGAACCCAGGACCCACATCTCAGGAGTCAGGAAAGCGAACCACTCTGCCATTGGTCGGCTTCTTCAGAAAAATAAATCCTTATATATTTTGCATCATACAATATTACATATAATAAAATAAATCAACGGTAAGTGTTAAGCATTCAATTCATCAAATCAATTCAATCATTTTCTTATAACAATGGTTTCTAACATTTTGATTATGAACTAAAGGCATCAATGTTTAACAATTAAATTATTTTTAATATGGAATGCATCTGAAATTATCAACATAATTTTAAATTTTTAATATGCAACATTTTAACTCTGTTTAAATATATATTAGTTCTGCTATGTAAACATTCATATAACAAAAATTATCAAATCTAGCCTCAAATTATTTTTTAACTTACAGCTTAGTGATACAGAGATGGATGAATAATTTCAGAAATTCACGTTCCAAAATCGGAATATGCAAGGAAGTTCTTTTTAGAAAGAGAATTACGTCAGTAATTCTAATCCTTTATCAAATGCCCACTCATATAATGTAAGCATTTATTGTGTATTTTTTTATTGTGTTCTGATTTTTTTATGTGGTTTCAGGAATTAATACAATATATTTTATTTTTTATAAACTTACAACTTGTACGTAGACTAGATAATATGCGGTGAAATAGTTATTTTGGAAATTTTTTATACCTTCTGAGCATTATATGGATCAAAAATAGGCTAATTAATAGATTTGAGCAAGTGAGTGGCTTTTGTTGGTGTTGTTGTTGTTACTTATGACACTTGGTCAAGCCAAACTTGCTATGCCTTGGCAATGCGAATTTAAGTTAATAAGGAGCGTCGTTCGTTTTAATCAGAGCAAAACGAAGGTAAAAGTACTTCTTTGCTCCTTTTTAAATCCTCCGATAGATGGTTAGTTAGATAGAAGCATCCGGGTGGAATCTTCGCGATTTTTGAAGCAGTACCAATCAGAAGACCCCCAATACTTGGCCTGCCACCTCCAGATGTGTCCTTTCACTTGAAGGACATGGCGACCACACCAAGTTTTACCGTGCCCTATCCACCATTAGTGAACACAACAGTTTTTCGGTTAAGCCAGGATTCTAACTCTTAACCTTCCGATAATGAGAACAGCGCCCTAACCAATCAGGCCACCACGGCCTTCCCAGATTATGCGGTATTTGATGTTCTCTTTAATTGAAATAAACAATAATAGAATTTGCTGTAGTTTGAGAATATCTATATTTTATGTTATATGAGTGCAATTCGAATTTACGACGATAATGTTTAGAAATGTAGTTATTTTTGATTACTTTAAAAGCCACTTGAGGCCATGGTAGCCTAGTGGTTAGGGTATCGGCCTTCCATCTGGAAGAGCGGGGTTCGATTCCCAAGGCCGCCAAAGACCCACTGAGAACATGCGATATACGTGCTCGTTAAATCAGTGGAATCGAAAGTCCTGTGGTCGGTCGTTGAGCAGTTACCACGGGTGCAAAGTTCTGAAGAAATTTACTCCCCCTTCAGGTGTCAAAACTGAACAAGTGGATCATCAGATCTGGTTAAGCGAAAAATGCACCCTTCTGACTTGAATTCGCATAGCCAACGGCATAGCGAGCTTGGCTTGACCAAGTGTCATAAGTAACAACAACACCAACAGAAGGGGAAATGCAGTTCAGTGGTATGACAGTTATATGCTTTTACCATTTGAATATGTTTTCATAACATTATCCTCAGGATTTTTTTAGGTTGCTCACAGTCTCAAAACTGTTTGTGCTGTGTTTAAAGAATTTTATGGCCAACATGGCCACCAGATTCAGCCTTAATAGAGCACTACTCTTTGGGATTCTAAGTTCGATATCCTATATGTACTATTTATCTGAAATCCATTAACATCATTTGCAATCAGAAATTCCAGGTTATTCACCATGCTAACATATATTTGTACATATACCAGTATTATCGCAAGTATTGGACCTATTCTTTGCTTTAGATGTGGTGTTAGATAAAGGTGGTGTTTTGATCAGTAAAAATGTTTTCAATCAGTTTCATATTTCATTGCGCTTTTTACAACAATAAATTAACCATTCTAGAATATTTGAATCATATACTCTTACCGATGGTAGGAGTAAATATAAATTTTCCCTAATTTCTTACAACTACTTTATACAACAGTTTCAGTGTACAGCTTTATATAATACCATATATTACTGCAGTAAACATTTTTAAAGAATTTTCTTTACCTGTCATACAAAGAAAATTTTCGTTTTTAAAAGTGCTGAAAGGATATACGAAAACATTGTTTTGTTTGGACAATCGATTCACATCAAAATTCTATTCAAAGCAAAAGAAAGTTATCGATTTTAGAAAGTCTCTCGAGTGCAAAACATAACATATATATAACCAAATACCTAATTTCATGCAATATTATCGTAGTTACATAATAATTATTTATATACTTTATTTCGCATTTTAACAGAAAACAGAAAAACATATTGGCCTGTAATTGATAAGTTCACAGTCTCTGAGAAAACATATTTTATTTTAAAGTTCGTCCATAATACGAAAAACAGATTATTATAATCTATTTAACATCCAACTATTTTTCCAAAACACAATAAACTATATTTAAATTTCAAAATATTTTATTGGTAAAAAGAAAATGAGTAAATATAGCTTCATTTCATTGAAAATGAAAATATAGTTTAATTAAATGGTGACTTCTATAAAAAAAAAAAACAAGCAAATACATAAATCCTGTGAGTTATGTTCATGATATACTGAATATTTATTATTTATTATTAAAAAATAATAATACTTTTACCAAAAATATCATTCAAGGCATATAATAAAATCAATCAAAAATTGTTAATATATAATTTCATCATTTTTTTCCTGATATACTAAATAAGGTACTTGCGTATTACTGTCACCGCAGCAATTTTGCTGCAAAATTTAAGTAGAATTAGCCCTTAACTTTTAATTAGGAAATTTCTTTTTCTAATTGTGAAACATGTACTTGTAATTAGAAACACAGAAATTTTTATAATTATAAGAAAACTTCTTCCAAATTAGTTCTGCTTAAGAAGCTGTTGTGACGTTAATACGTAAGTACCCTAAATAATAATAAACATTTTAGAAAAGGACATTTTAGAATGTTTAATAGGTTGTTGATCAGTAGTTTAAAATCTGCACACATTACTTTTATGTTTTCAGAATTTTTAAGTACTTAAATATCACGCTTATTGAATTTTGGAAAAAAAATTTCTAAAGCCTGGCTGTGCCATTACGATGTACCAATTCAGTGCAAAATTGGGCAAAGATGATGGCATCTTATACAATGGGGCAATAAGTGGGTGCGTCCTCTTCACACCGAATTTGATGGGACAAAGAAAGATAAAGAGAGAGAAAGGAACATCCATGAAAAAGCCAGGATTCGAACGCAGGACAAACTGCTTCGAAGTTAGGAACGGTAACCTCTCAGTCATCAGTCGTACTTGTGTAAAAGTTGAGAGACGTAAAACTAGTAAAAGGTTTGCCTTTCAACATAATATTTTTGAGAAGAAAACTATGTTTGTAAAATGATAAAAGTTAATACAAAATCATTTCCTCTTAACATGTTTTTATGCTATTGCAAAAAAAAATTATGAAAAATTTTCTGGAATTTTACAATTATTATTTAATTATTAAATTATATTCAGCTTTTTAAACTCTATTATAGCAGAAGCTATTCCTAAAAATATCTTATTTACTACATAAAATATGCAATAGTAATAATATGCTATTAGAAAGGACACTTAATTTTCTTATGAATTCTTAAGTAATTAATCATAAATAAGTTCAGGAAAAAATAGTTGGTTATTCATGGCTTTATTCAAATGTAAGCTCAAACAAGCATTTGCAATAATTTTATATTGTAAAGAAACTGGTTGAACGAATTATAAATATAAATAAATAAAGTACTAGAATAAAGTAGACAAATCATGGAATTTTAACAGAAAAAGATTATTAAATACTAGGAAAGTTTTTAAATACAATAAACTGATTTTATTATAACACTTTTAAATTTTAATAAGCAAAATTTAACATTCAAGAAACTTTCGTTTAGTATTCTTAAATTTCCGTTTTTCTGCTGTGCAGTCAAAACTAACTCTAACATTTCATCAAAATTAAATCCGCCTCCTGTGAAATATAATAAATTTTGTGTACAAAAATGTCTTATATTTTGCAAAACTAACAGCTTCTAAATTTTAAATGTTGTTGACTTCTTGAAAATACTGAGCAAATATTATTCTTTTCATAATTTATATCAATTAATTTTCAAGTGTGTTAAGCATTTTAATAAAATTTTTCGACATAAATCCTCATATCATTTCTTTATAAGATTTTAAAAAATTTGAAAATTTGTCATTCACAATTTGAAAAATGTATCTTCTTTCTTAAGCAATTCCCAATATATCAATACATCCAAAATTTTCCGATAATTTAAATCTGGTATATAGTTATATTTCGTTTATATAAGGTGTAAAATATATATATATATATATATATATATATATATATATATATATATATATATATATATATATATATATATATATATATATATATATATATATATATATATATATATATATATATATATATACTTTATTACATATATTCTGAACATTTTTTGTAAGCTTTAAAAAATATTAACTAGTTATATTATGTAAATCATAAACATTTTTGAGAATTCCTATCATTCGTTATTTCGCACTAAAAATATCATTTACATTATGTTCCACGAAAGTTAATATAAATTAATTTACTAAACAAATTTTTATTTAAATTATGTAAAGCGTGAAACAATTAGAAAGTTAAAAGAATACCTTATATAAGCATTATTAAATTGAAGTGCATTAAACTTTCATGTAATTATGAGTTTGAAATAAACTGAAAATTCCTTATTTAAGTGAAAATATATTATAAATATTATTAATGTATTTATTATTTTGGTGTATTTATTTATTATTATTTTTATTAATGAATTGATATATTTTATCCAATACAAAAAGTAAGTTAAAAGTAAAATTAAATTAAATTATAAAAGCATCATTCGTATTCTTTTCAACACAAAGTACACAATATTTTATTTCACATTATTTTGCATCTATTCAAACTTTCTTGTTAAACATTTTGCATGGTATATTTACAACTCATTGAAATATTTTTTCTATAAATTTGCTAAATAATATCCTCTATTCAAAATATTTAATACGATCGTATTGTTTGAATATTATTCTTGAAAATCAATTTCATTTTCAAAAAAGTACCGCATATACATTTTATTTTGCGTCATGTTCAATACGAAATATTTTTGAATTACCACAACTTGCTATCTATTTCCACTATGCGTGGATGTTACAGGATTGGTATGCAAAATTTTGAAAATTTGCTTTCATATGATATATAATGAATTGTAGAAATGCTTCCAAAAAGTTTTTGTATTTTATTGAATAAATTCAATCATATTTTTTGAAATGTATTCATATTAAAATAGGATTTTGCTTTAATCAAATTTCAAAAGTTAGATTTACGTAGGAAAGAAATAATTTCTGATTATAGGAATATTTTTCTGAATACACTGGAAACTTTTAAAACCATTTAATCTTGATTCCGTATTCTTTCTCGGTATAATTTTTTTATTTAGTAGAAAAACTGGAGTTTTTTATGATTTTTTAATTACATGCTATTTCTAAATATATTTATTTTTAAGTACAATATTTTAACATTTATCCAAGTAATAAAACATGTAAAGAAAAATGATAACTAAACAATGTAAAATTTTCATTAACTTAAGATAATTCTCAAAACAGAAATAACCTCCTAACAGCATAAAAAAGTTTGAGAAATATTTTTACATTCACATTTAAAAAAAAGCAAGAAAAAATATTTATTATATATATAATATACATAACATTTTCAAAATAATTTTGTTATCTTTTTACAAATAATAAAATTAGTAGGGTAGGTTAACATATAAAGTAGTGTAGTTCACAATTAACCCTGAAAATCTGTCGAGAATACATTTTTATTATCTTGCTGGTTCGTTAGTTCTTAAGCTAAAGGCTCTTGAAATTATCGACATCTTTTCTTCAATACATTAATGAATAATTTAAATTTAATGTAACATTATCTATGAATAATTACTATAATTTTGACAAATCCTCCATTATTTACGACGACTATTTGTTTTATTAATGTCAAAGCTACTGTTAATTTCAAACATATCAATAAAAATTTGAAAATATTAACAACAAATTAATAAACAATCGTTAATTCTTAAGTCACTTTTAAAATTACAATAATAAAGTTAACTTTATAAGATCATTTAAATAATTTAAAGCAGAAATACTTCCAAATAATAAACCAACATGATATACTGGCGCACAATTATAAAATCAAAAGAATATATTGTATTTAAAAAGGACATTTTAACACATAATTAATGACTTATATCTCCACCACTCCATTTTAGAAAATGTGTAATCCTGCTTAGCTTAATTTTCTATGCAATTAATAATATTAAATTTCTAATATGTATTATGAATGAAGTTAACCACACCTTGTATAAATTTGAATATTTCTTCTTCTTATACATTTTTCATGTATGTAATCTTCAAATTTTCCCATTACATTTAAATCATCAAAAACTGTTTGCTGATACAAAATTGTTACTTTATTATGATCTAGTCATGTTTGTGAAATCTTAGTTATGTAGGAAAAGTGTCGTATTTCATAAATGTGAAGTTTAAACCTTCTAAAAGATATATATACATATATATAATTAAGTTGAAACGTTTTTCATCTGAAAATATAAAACTTTGGTAAATAATGTTCCCCTGCAGACAATTTCTTTGCATAAAAATTTATGAAGTTTTGTTAAATAGGATTTTCAGTTGATTTTCAGGTGTTTGGTAAAATCACACAATAATTAAAATCTCTGAGAATAGTTGATATAGAAATATTTTTACTTGTTCTATTCAACTTTAATTGCATAATTCATTGGCAATTTTTCCCCTTATTCACTTGCACTTAAATGCATTATTAATCATTTGCAATTTTCACTTGCATCTTCTTTTTTACATATTTTATTTGTATTTGTAATTTTTCCTTTAAGAAGCAATCTTATATGTTTCAATCTGTCAAATAAATTTTGAATTAACAAAATTGTCCCCCATAAATTCCATATTTTTTCTAACTTCCATTTCTTTTTTTAGCAATACGTGACAATTTTATATATTTATATATATATATATATATATATATATATATATATATATATATATATATATATATATATATATATATATAGGATGTCAAGGATCAGTAAATAAGAATATTATTAACATAAAATTTTAATAAATTATTTAAGTCTAATAACGCTTACAAATTTTTTATTATTTTTCTTTATTGAATTGTGTGAATATTTTCATGGATAACTCTTTTATCTAATTTCTTTTTCAATAAGTATTAGGAAATCTATATTCGAAAATAAACTAATTATTTTACATGAACTCACTGCATAAGATTTAATTCCGTAAACTAAAAATATTTCTAATATGTAATTTATTTCAAACACTTAACTTCATTAAAGTGCTTAAAAACTTTTTGGTAAAGCGTGCAAAAGTGCTAAATAAATAATTCTATTCTCGATGACAGAATAAGTCAGTAAAAGGATAAGATGTTTTCTTATTTAATGTGTCGTTAAAAATATACAATAAAACCTTCAAAAAAATCATTCACGATATATGAATATGTTTCTATTACTGATGGTTGCTCATCAAAGAGCATTATTCAACTAGAAATGCAATGTAAAGAAGAATATGTCATTCGCTAAATCAAACTAATCACAAAAACTGCAAAATACTGCATGCCTGAAACATTTTTGCACTTAAAAAAATTAAATTAAAACACACTACAATTAATGTTGCATGGTTGCAAAAAAATCTTAAAATATATCAAGACAAAACAATTATTTATAAATTTTCTAAGACATTAGTATTTTAGTAATAATTATAAAGCGCAATAAAAAACACACTAAATTTTAAAAAAAAATTATGCAAAAATATTTTTGAGTATCATATATGAGTTATCTACTCACTGTATCTGCATTTTGCATTACTTTAATGATTTACAAACAACAGGTTTTAATTATTTTATTAACTCTTATATAAATCTCATTAAATTTTATTGACCCATAAGACTACTGATATTTCAGACTATAAAAAGCATAATCATGCATATTTTTAACATAAATATATATATTATATATATATATATATATATATATATATATATATATATATATATATATATATATATATATATATATATATATATATATCGGAGTATTACAAAAGACTTTGCGTTTCACTACTTTCTATTGAAAACAATGCTCATGATTCAAATGTCAATAACTTGAAAAGGTTTTTACTTATTGCTCTCACTTGAAATAATTTGCTGATCATTTGAGCTGCTTCTAAAAAATAAGGATGCTTTTTAGGAAGAATTCTATTGGATTGAAAGTATTCTTCCTAAAAAACAAAGTACAAATTATATTATTCTGCGTAATCGAAAAATTGAATTCCCCAATCTAACAATTAGATTACATAGATTTACAATCTATGTCACCAAATTATTTCTTTCGTACAATAACACATTTATTTTCGTAATTTAATCATTTTTCTTAGTAAAGAAAATGTATAAAATTATGTCCAAATAAACACAGTTCTCAAACTCTATCATCAATCAAAAATATTAAGAAAATGAACCTTAAGAAGTCAGTAGATTTGATTGATATAATACTTGCTTGTGAAATATAATTTATCTGATATGGAATTATAAATAAACAATTATATATAATAATAGTTTATCCTCAAAATAATCTATAGTTTCGCATTTATATGCTATTAAACTCAACAATACATTTGTGAAAAAGTTATTTCATTTGGTTTATTATATGTATATATATATAAATTATTTTTCATTTGCCCAGTTTTTCTATTTTAAGTTTATTAAGTAAATTGTAACATAAAAAACATTTGAAATGAATGAAATATATTTGATTGGTTTATAATTGATTTTTGTATCTACGTCATTAATATGTTGTTTTTTATGACACTTGGATAAGCCTCATACAATGCGAATTTAAGTCAATAGGGAGAGTCTTTCGTTTTACTCAGAGCACCGTAAAGGTGAAAGTACGTCTTTGCTCTTTAAATCCTCCGATAGATGGCACCACCAGATACTCCATTCCCTTAAATTTAACATTGATGTGAAGGGGGAGGAAATTTTCTCCAGACAATTGCCCACATGGTAATTTAGTGTTTAATTAATACTATTTAATTTTAATTTAATATTTAATAGTAATAATTAATTTAAATATTACTTTCACTAGTAATATTTAAATTTTAAATCACACAAAGAATTTTATATCATTCAAACAAAACTGTGGGAACAGAATGCTTGGAATGTTACTTTTATTTAGTAACTTATAATGCATTGTCTTCAAATTATATGCATGCATCTAAGCTGTGTGAGAAGCAAGAACACTTTTACTTTGATTTGATTATAGTGAAAAATATGTAATGATAATCGGGGGGGGGAAATGGAGAAATGTCTTTTTTAAATGGATTCTGGCAATAAGGTAAATGCAGATACACAAGTTTGCGCTACACTGAAATTGTTACATTTGTTATTCCAGCGTGACCCAAACATGATTCTCAATGCATATCATGCATACTTTATAAAGAAATATTTATACTTAATGTATATGTGTCGTTATATTTCCCTGTGCGTTTCTGTTATTTTTATACGGACCCTTTTTAAATCACTCAGTTTCTACAGATCACTCTGCGATTACAAATAATAATTCTACGCTTAGAAATAGATCTTTCATATTTACAATAAAAGTATATTTGATGGCGCTAACTCAAAAATCCAAAAGTGAGATATAAATCGGAAAAGTCATAAAACAAAGGAAATATTGGATCTATTATGTAAGAGGTGTTCAAATGAAAAGGTGCGAAGCGATGAAAAACGTAATGGTTAAATATTTGCATATTGCGACATGGGAAAACGTAGCGAGACATCTCGGGATGTGATTGGAGTCTCTGACTGGGATCGGAGCATGCGCAGGAGAAAGCAGAGGCTCTTGTCAAAAGCGTCAGCCAAATGATGCGGCATGCAAATGATGCAAATGAGTCCTTCAGTTCATCCTCATGATGCGTATGAGGACAGGATGTCATTCGCGTTGCAATATTCTACGTTTGAGGAGCAGCGAGGTGTTATCCTATTTCTGACAGCGGAAGGTGAGAAACCAGTGGAAGCATGAGTCGTCGCCTCCCCCCATGAATGTTCAAAACCGTACCGTCAGCAGGAAAACGTGTTTGCTCACCGTCTTTTTCGGCGTTTAAGGTCCAATACTTGTGGAATTCCACGAGCACAGAAAAACCATAAACTCCGATGTGTACTGTGAGACACTCCGACGCCTACGCAGGTCAATCAAGAACAAAAGATCGGGGCTGCTCACGAAGGGTGTGGTTCTGCTCCATGGTAACGCGTGACCACACGTCTCCAGAGTCACACACATGGAACTGACCTAGTTCAAGTGGAAGACGTTGGACCATCCGACCTAAAGTCCGGACATGTCGCCCTGCGATTTCCATGTGTTTGGTCCACTGAAGAAACATCTGAAAGGGAAGCGCTTCAACTCGGACGACGTACTCAAGGACGCTGTGAAGGACTGGATCTCGTCACGGCCACAGGAATTTTGGGAACAAAGAATACTGCGGCTGGTTCATCACTGGGATCGTTGTGCTCAAGCCTATGGTGTATATATTGAATAAAGTATTCATTTGTACCCACCGTGTTATTTCATACCTTTTTATTTGATCATCCCTTATATATAATGTATTTCCTCCAACATTTTTCACATTTTCTTACCAATTTTTACTTAAGACCTACTTCAATATATCCCTATTGCAAAAAAAATAAGTTATAAGATTCAATAATTTATAACAAAGAGTTGTATAAAGCTGATAAAATTAAATATTCTTTTTAAATTATACTTAAATTTAAGCAACATAGCTCTTTTTAAGTATAATATATATAATCATAAAAAAACAAGATTTTTCAATACTTATTTATATGTTTTGAAATGAATATATATGGATGAAATTCAAGAAGTATTATTTCTTTAAAATAAAAAATGTTGTATACTTAACCTATACGTGAATTAATACTGTTTTTAAGTACTTATGTCATAATACACATCATTAAAATGTATCATACACGTTATTTAAGAGGAGAGTAATTAATTTTATAAAATTGCTGAACTAATAAATTTGTTAATTTTCTTAGCTATAAATTTTTTAACTGAAGTTATGTATTTCTGTTAACACAAATTTTAAGCTTACACTTGATGATTTAACTATACAGTAGAGAAGAATTTGATGTTATAAATAATGTATTTATTGTTATATTTTAAAATATGAAACTGAATGTAAAATTGGTGTGCTAAACTGAGTATTAAGATCTCTGCTCGCAAAACGCAAAAAGTCGCCACGGTCTCAGCGAAAAGTCGTCAAATCTGGTGATTTTTTTTCCTCGATAAATTTATTCGCCAAAACATCACCAAAAACGATTAGTCGTCAAATGTGTCACCAAATGCAGCATCGGAATGTCTCGCCGCCGCACATCCCGGAAATTATTGACATTTTTATTTTGGATTTTTTTATCGGATGTAAAGCGCGGTAATTTATAAATCTTGTTTTTTCATATTTATATTTTATTTCACTTCGGATGTAGTGCGGAATATAAATATTGTCTTCTATATTCACATTTTTTATTTCGTTGTGGATATAGTGCCGGAATTTCAATCCTGTCTATTCGTTTTGTATTTCGCTATGGATATTGTGCCGGAATTTCAATACTGTCTTTTATATTCGTTCTGTATTTCGCTGTGTATATAGCGCTGGAATTTCAATCCTGTCTTTTATATTTAATTTGGATTTTGCTGTGCATGTAAGGCGCCTGACGAAAAATGAAGGTAAGAATTTTATTTTAATTATTTTCTGCAGGCATAGAATTCCTAGAACTGTATGTTAAGTATTTAAATTTCCAATAATAAACGAAATTATAGAATCTATATTTTAAAATTCTTCTAGATTTGTTTACTTTTATGTAGTAATGATTTGTAAAATTCTATCTTTAATTACTGAAATTCATTATTTTATTTATTTTTAACTAGATGTTATTAAAAGTAATTATTTTTGCTACGATTTTTTGGTTTTAATTCTGAAATATTTTTAAATAGAACCTTTTATCAATTCTTATTACGATTACTGTTTTTTTGCATGCAATTAGGCTTAGCAATTTGAAATCTAGGGGGAACCTCGCTTTATTTACATGGTTGTTATTATTGTTTTCTTATACTTTAGTGTTAGGTGGGAGAGGAGGGGAAATCCCTGATTTCTTATGCTGATTGGCACCCATTCTGGGTTGCCAATCAATTTCCAATACCCCTGTCTCATCCGTTGGCGAAAAAAAATTTCGCCGAATTCGCCAAGGTAAGGCCATAATACTCAGTTTCACCAAATTGGTGCATCATATATTTTCAATTAATACCATTCCATTTCAAATTAAAATTTTTATTTAGGGGATAAAACTTGTAATTTAAATCACCACTAGATTAGTTTCTATTCACTACAATTACTTATATTATTTATAATGTAATTCGTGATTCAAGCTACCAAAATTTCTACGTGATATAAAAAAAGTTAAAAGCACATATGTCCGCGAATATCATTATAATCGCGTTCATAAAATCATATACAAGTGAGTAGCAATGATCTCTATACAGAACAATTATTTAGTAAACAATTATTAAATTTATTATTCAGTCGAAACTGGAACGCTCAGAGAGAGATGCTGATAAATGATTTAAAGTACGTAACGTCTCCCGTTGCTATTTTCAACGAGAATATTCATAAATAGGACTTTCATAAAATATCATAAGAGGCAAAATTGAAAACTTCCCACTGGACAGATAAATTTGTAAAAACAATCAATATAACTCATAAAACAGTAAAAAATATATGTATGTACATAGGATATATTTTTCAATGCATGTATGTGTAAAAATACATAAAAATGTAAAATATATATTGAAATATTAATAAAACCAATAAACAGAACTTCAAATTTCCAACACACCAATGAAAATACTTCATAAAAATAGTGCGCAAATTTTTTTATAAAGATTTAACTCTTTAAATAATGCATTCAACTTACTTTTAACGATTTTTCCTAAAATTCAATTTTTTTTTATCGATTGATTTCTACTTTTCCAATATTTACGTCTTCAGCAGTAGTGATATAAATAATTTCCTTTATTTCGTTTTATTGCACATTCAATTTATGTTTCTTTGTGATCGTTTTATCTATAGCTAAGAGGAAATTGATCGTGAAAAATGGAAAATATCGGAGATTTAACCATTTTGAAAAATCAGAATGTCTAGAATATGCATTTTCTGAAATAATAAATATTTATAGTTTGATCAGCTGAATTTTTAAATCAATAAGGACCATACCAATAATCTTAAATGTTGAGCAATATCTTGATTTTGGAAACCATTTAAGTCAATTATGTGGTTCCACCTTTAGTAAAAATTTATAATCAACACAGATCCGTTCAACAAGAAACAATGAACTAAAGCACAAATTATAAAAATATCTTTTACTTTTTAAATAAGTTGTCTTAATTTGTACGAATTAGTATTTAATTGTACAAAATTTTGTATGATATTCTTCTTTTTAATTTTAAATCTTACTCTTTTTAATTTAAGTCCACATATTTCGTATTTTCTTAGCTCAATTACAAATTTTACGTAAAATACACTGCATAGCAATATTTTTAAAAAATTATAGGAATATAAATATTTTGTACACTTTGTAACTCATTTATTTGAATAAACTTTTCATTTAAATTGTACTTTAATATAAAAAATAAAATTTTCAGCTTTCAGTTTAATCTTATTCTGTTATATATATATACAATCTCATAATATCTCATTTGAAAACTTGAGTTTGGTGTTATAATTATCACCTAATTATAATAGAATTAGTTGTAAGCTTTAATCTACATAAACCTTTATCTACATAAACATTTATAAAAATAACTCATCAGCTTACATGTGAAATTTACTTATATCTACCCTTATCATATCATATGCACTTGATATTTGTTTCTTGCAAACCCTGTTATACAAGAAATTTACTGCATTCTATAGTCCAACTTTGCTGTAGTTTACTTTGGCGTACTACTTACTGAGAAAAACTTTGTTGTCTTATATTAGGTTTATCTCATTTTTTAAATTGTCAATATTAGCCAATACTAATTCAGTGTAATTCATTCATTAGGTTACAAATTGTGTTTCGGAAATTTCATTTCTCTTCTTTTCCAAAAAATGTATCAAGTATTGAATATTTATACACATATACACTGAATAACCATTTTTATTGCATAATAAAAGGTTTTTAAAATATATAAATGCATTTTAAGTATGTTTAAGTTCATTTAATGTGTTCAAAAATATTTACAATACATTTAATTTCAGTCTTTTTTATATTTTGTAAGAAATTTTCGTATGAAAGTAAGGTAGCAATTGCTTCAAATTTAATACTTACAATGTAAATAAATTTTCATACAAGACAATCAATAAGAAGACAAATTAATGAATTTTTTAAGATTTATTTTATAATACTTCTAAATGCATTTAAAAGTTTTGTTTGTCAACATGATTCTGATAATTCAATACGTAGATCGCCTCACAGCTAAAATTTCCTACAGTAATATAATGTTTCAAAATTTAAAGTAAAATAAAGTGACACGTAACATTTATGTATAACATTACTTTAGCAATTTGAAAATACATAAGTGATTACATACTTTCTTATCATATTTTATGCACATATCTCTTAGTTGTGAACCCTATATTGGAAGAAATTTGTCTCACATATTAGTTTAACATTGAGTTTATTTGAACATAATATCTCTTAGCTTAATATCTCTTAGTTGTGAACCCTTTATTGGAATAAATTTGTCGCACATTATAGTCTAACCTTGAGTTTATCTTAACGTAATATCTCTTAACCTCATATCTAAGTTTAATATCTCTTAGTTGTGAACCCTATATTGGAAGAAATTTGTCTCACATTATCGTCTAATATTAAGTTTATCTTGGCTTACCACTTAATAATATTCCTTTCTGTGAAATGTCAAATACGTTAAACGAGATAGCATAAACGTTCCGTCAATAATAATGAAATCAAAAACTATAATTCATGAGCTTGGTACATAAAAGTAGCATCAACAAATAAAAATCAAAAAATATTTTGTAAAATTCAATTATTCTCTCTAATTTTCTTCTATAAAAATAGAAATCTTTAAAATACATTTTTATTTTTCCATATTATCTCTAAAATTGATTTACAGTAAAATTAGGCTTCCAAGTTAAATATTTTTGTTACGACGCAAACGATATGATATGCGTAAAATATTATGAAATCCTAAATTTAACATTTCTAGAAATTGATTCATGTACAGCATCTTTTTCATTTCAAGCTTCTGCAACATGCATTAAAGAATATTTAGAAGCTGAAATTCATAATAACAAATTTCCTGTTTTAAAATGATTTAAAAAATGAAATTTTTTTAAGTATTTTAAAATTTTATTAAGTTTTATTGAAGATATGAATCTTATAAAAATGAATCCCATAAGTTGGAAATATGTTTTATTGACTTTATATTTTAAGAATAAATTAGATTATTTTACACTTAAATTGAGGCACATTTTAATAGTGTCAACGAATGCAAAATAGTCTAGCCCCTCAGGGGGGTTTACCTTCTTTAGGTAAACACGGGTGTCACAATCCCGAGGTACCCTAGTGATCTGTTTCTCCTCTTTATTTCTCTCCCTCTCCTCTTCTGCTTTTTCTTCCTCTTCTCCCTCATTGTGGTTGCCTTGTAAGAGGTTGAGGGCTCCCCTTGAGTAGCTATTGTCGCCCTGTTACTATTAGCTTCTCTTGGGGACTAAATCACCCGCGTGTTTGCCGTGCGTGGATACCCGTGTCCCTGGAAAGGAGGATCCTGGTGATTGAGGCTCTCAGAGACCAACACATTACTTTGGCCTCTGCTTCAGGTAAACGGGAGGTGTGTTGTGGTCCTCAGCATACCAATCGGCTTCCATGGATCAAGCAATCATATATCTGCTGTGTGACTCGATAAGGGTGGAGGCCACGTCAGAGATATATTGAAAGCGTATAAGGTCTGGCTAGCACTGATGCAGTTATACTGCATCCCCTTGTTGGGCTCGATGGTGGGTGGTGCAGTCGGGCCTTGAAGTAATTAACTTATTTCTATGGAATGTACTTCTAATTCTTTACTCCCTATGGAGCAACAAATGATACAGGATCAGAGATATTTTGTTATTAAAAGAACTGAGGGCAATTTCGATAATGTTTCTCCTTTCTTAATTAATAAGAGTCTTATTGGTACAGTTGGAAATGTCAAAAATGTTCGCAAGATGAAATCTGGTGATCTCTTAGTTGAAGTCTTATCAATTGAACAGGCCAAAGCCACCCTAAAACTAAAATGCCTTGGTAATATAGATGTTATAGTATCTCCGCATAGTAGGTTAAATTCTACACGGGGAGTAATTTCAGCAGATGATCTATTTAATGTTTCAGAGGAGGAAATTTTGAATAATCTCGTTGACCAAAAAGTACAACATGTGCAGCGTATTACAATCAGGAGAGAGGGCAAAATTATAAGAACTAAGCACCTTATACTCACATTTGCTACTCCTATACTACCTCAATCTATTAAAGCTGGTTACCTAAATTGTAATGTTCGCCCCTATATTCCAAATCCATTACGATGCTTTAAGTGTCAGCGTTTCGGCCATGCAAAAACTACTTGTAGGGGACATTTGACTTGTGCTCGATGTGCATCTGTTGGACATGATAGTAGTGAATGTCAATTACAAGAAAAATGTGTAAACTGCAGTGGTGAACATCCATCATACTCCCGGTCATGCCCAACCTGGATATTAGAAAAAGAGATTATTACTGTGAAAATAAAACAAAACTTATCTTACCCTGAAGCCAGGCATACAGTATCATCTCGTACCCCTAATCAAGGTGTTAGCTATTCACAAGCAATTAAAAAAGTCATGAAATCTTGTAGTACTCAAACAGATTTCTTAAAATTTCCAAACTTATCCTCAAATATTCCTAGTATAAATGTCCCACCTATTCCGAAAGGAATTTCTCCACTGTCTTCTGCAAAATCTAAATCCCAAAGATCCCTAAAATTAAAGAATGCAAAAGAAGGGTTCCATAAATCATACTTAAAGAGTAAAAGAAGCTCAACTGCCTCTAAGACAGGTATAAAAAACGCAGACCCATCAGATGATGAAACACTCCTAAGTGGAGATTCATCTGAATCCCAGATGGCTTGCTCCAATGCCGGAGCATTCAGCTTTGCTTAATGGGAACCTTCGTTTCTTGGAATTGTCGAGGTTTCCGCACTCATATAGAAGATATAAAAACAATTATAAACCTGCATAATCCAGTTTGTTTTGCCATCCAAGAAACATTCTTGAAACCTCAGTACAGTTTAAAATTGCGTGGATATAATTGTGTTAGGAAAGATGTTAGTCATGATTCAGTTTCTGGAGGTGTATGCATTCTTGTGTCTTGTAATATTCCTAGCACTATACAATCCCTTAACACTTCATTGCAGGCTGTTGCAGTACGCATACACACAACATCTCTCATTACTATTTGTAGCCTTTACTTACCTCCCCATGCGATCATCCATGAAAGCGATTTAAACAGTTTGCTGGACCAACTACCTACACCCTTCATTTTACTTGGTGATTTCAATGGTCATAACACCTTATGGGGTAGTGATAATATGAATCCTCGGGGCAAGACAATTGAACAGTTCATTTCTAATAACAATATCTGCCTTCTAAATTCCACGGAAATAACCTATTTCCATCAGCCATCAAGAACTTTTCACTCAATAGATTTAGCTATTTGCTCTCCATCAATTCTACCTTCATTAAATCTTAATGTTGATAAGGACTTATATAACAGCGATCATTTTCCTTTAATTATAAATCAAACTGGTATAAGCAGACCACAAGTCTTTCTCTCCTCTTATTCTTATCATCGTGCAGACTGGTCTCTCTACACTCAATTAGCTGCGATTACTGACCGCATGGTTAGAATTGATAATATCAATGATGCTGTGCAAAAAGTGACTGATACACTTCTAGATGCTGCCAAAAACACAATTCCCAAGCGCTCCCCAATTCCCCGCAAATATCATAAACCATGGTGGAACCATGAGTGCCAAATGTCATTCAAAAAACAAAAAAAGTTGTGGACTGTTTTTCGCAGGTGCCCTACCACGGAAAACCTCATGGCTTTCAAAAAAGCTAAAGCTTTTGCTCGTCGAGTACGGAGAAATAGTCAAAAAGAATCTTGGATAAGATATGTTTCCTCCATCACATCATCAACTTCCAGCAAAGAGTTGTGGAAGAAAGTTAAAGCTTCCAGTGGTTTATATCGGGACTTCTCTATCCCAATACTACGCACAGGAGCTGACACAATTTCTTCTCAATATGATATTGCCAATCTTTTAGGTGAAACTTTTGCAAGGGTATCTAGTCCAGCCTCTTATGATCCTAAATTTCTCAGAACCAAAGAGCAAGCTGAAAAGAAACCTATAAAGTTTCATGAAAAAGCCATACATCCATATAATTGCAATTTCTCTTTGCTGGAACTGCAGAGAGCCCTGTCCCAAACTAAAAATACTAGTCCGGGACCAGATGGTATCTCATATAAGATGATTTGTCATCTTAATCATGAATCTTTAATAAACATTCTTCTTCTATTCAATAGAATATGGAATGAACATGTCTATCCCAGTCTTTGGAGCAAAGCAATTATTATTCCAATTCTTAAACCTGGGAAAGATCCAACTAATCCTCAAAACTATCGTCCAATTGCTCTCACAAGTTGCCTTGCTAAAACTTTGGAGCGTATGGTCAATGCCCGTCTTGTTTATGTACTTGAAGACAATCAGTACATATCCCTTTATCAAAGTGGATTCCGGAAAGGTCGATCTACTCTGGACAATATTGCATACCTAGAAACACAAATTAGGAATGCTTTTGTACGGAGACATCATTTGGTGTCTATATTTTTTGACATAGAAAAAGCTTATGATAAGACATGGCGTTACGGAATTCTTCGAACTTTGTATAATTTTAATTTCAGAGGAAATTTACCTATTTTTATTCAGAGTTTTTTAAGTTCTCGCATTTTTAATGTCCGTATAGGATCTGTTTTATCTAATCCATTTATCCAATGTGAGGGGGTTCCTCAGGGAAGTGTCTTAAGTGTTACTGTTTTTAATATTTGCATCAGCAACATTCTTCATGTATTGCAACCATCTGTCCATGGAACATTATATGTTGACGATCTCCAAATTTCTTGCCAAGGTTCCAACATGCGACTGATTGAACGGCAATTACAAACTGCTGTCAATAATCTAGTTGCTTGGTGTAATGAAAATGGGCATACTTTGTCCCCTTGTAAAAGCAATTGTATCCATTTTTGCAGAAAAACTAGGCTTCATCCTGATCCAGAAATTAAGATATCAGGTACAACTATTCCCGTAGTTAACCAGATATCATTTCTTGGGCTTATATTTGATAAAAAGTTAACCTTCCTACCACATATCTTAGATTTGCGCAAAAGATGCGAAAAATCAATTAATATTCTGAAAGTTCTCTCTAACACCTCTTGGGGTGCAGATCGTCAAGCATTACTCCGAGTGTATCAGTCAGTTATTCTATCCCGAATTGACTATGGTAGCGTAGTTTATGGATCAGCCAGATCATCAGTTTTGCGCAAACTAGACCCTGTTCATCACTCAGCTTTACGAATCTGTTCTGGAGCATTCCGGACTTCTCCTGTCCAGAGCCTTTATGTAATTTGCAACCAGTTACCTCTAGATCTGAGGCGTAAAAAACTCTCTCTACATTATTATTTTAAAATGCTATCAGTATCACAACACCCTTTGAAATCGATGATTATTTGTCCCTCTTTAAGAAGGCTATATAATGCACGGCCACATAACATATTACCATTTTATGAGCGTACAAATTCATTCCTGTCTTCATCCGAGTTCCCTGATTTACATATTCAAATCACAGATGCTCTAAGATTTCCTCCTTGGAATATTCCTGTTGTCAATATAATCCAACCCTTTACTGGATACAATAAATCAGTTACATCTTCCCTTATTTTGCAACAAATGTTTTCACACATTCATTCTCATTATTCCTCCCATATCTCTGTATATACTGATGGCTCAAAATCAAGTGGTCATGTTGGTTGTGGTATTGTTGTTGGAAATACAGTTTACAGCTATAAACTGCATGCATCATATTCTGTGTATACAGCTGAAGCTGTTGCTATTAAACGTGCTCTAGAAATAATACAATCCAGCTCTTATCGAAAGTACTGTATATATACAGATAGCATGAGTGTGCTCATGCAATTAGACAATTTTAAAGATAAATGTCATCCAATTATAGTGGAAATATTGGATATTTTAAATATACTGAAGAATAAAGGATTTGACATCTTGTTTTGTTGGGTTCCAAGTCATGTTGGCATAGCTGGGAATGAACTTGCAGATAATGCTGCTAAAAATGCCTCTGACATTTTGCATAAAGCATTAACTTTTTTGACATTAAACAAATTATCAAAGATTTCATTTCATCCCACTGGCAAAAAACATGGGATTTGCAGAAGAACAATAAATTATATAGTATATCCTCCCACATTCTTCCATTCCCAGTTGCTCCCATGCGAAGAGTAGATGTAAAACTCACACGGCTTCGTATTGGACATACTAGATTTACACACAAGCACTTATTCTTGTCTCGTAGTGCTCCAGTTTGTGGCATGTGTAATGTACCATATACAGTACATCACATTTTAATTGTCTGTCCTAATTTCAATGATTTACGCATAGTGTTTTTTAATACTACAAATTTAATTTTATCAGACTTGCTTGGGTTTAAACCACATAGAAATTTGTTTGCATTTTTACGTGCAATAGGTTTCTTGAATTCTATTTAAGATTTTTAGCCAAAATAACCTTTTACATATGCTTTTCTTGAACTTTTAATACATTCCATTGCATACATCGGACTAGTATTTTAACACAGAACTTTTACCTACAGTTTTAAATATTGTACGGTGCAGAAATGTCCAATATTGGACCTTGCATCAGTAAACCTCACAAAATCAATCAATCAAAATAGTCTAGATAACATTTTTTATAAAATTTATTAATTAATTCTATAAAATGAAGCTCAAGAAAGGATTTAATTTGAAATATTTAAAGTTTATTTTTTTAAACTAAAGAGGTGAAATTTTAATTCGTGTTTCTAAGCTGCAGTAATAGGACGCAATACACAAATCCAAAATGCTACTTACCAGTTGTTACAAAGTTTCCTGAAAATAATAAATTATAAAATATTTTCCTTTAAGTATTCATTTACATGTTTTATTCAAAGACTTGGTAATAAGTCTTCATGGCACTTTTCTAGACAAATCAATTATGAAAACACTTTAAGTTTTTAAATTACTTTCACTATTCAACTGTTCTAGCAAAAAATATTTTATAATAGAAAATACTTTTTGAATAAGACATTGAAATAGCAATTCAATTGATATAATTCGAGACAAAAATAAATTTATCAATTAAACTCTAAGATAATAACCAGATAAGCTTTTGTTATGAATTATGCTTTCTTAGAATTTTACAGTTTATGCAAATAACAACTAAAAGGATAAATCTTTAATTTAAATTTTGTAAATTATTAAAATAATTCATAAATTTAGAAAGGTCTTTACATTAACTTTTAAGCAATTTTATGTTAAATATTAAGGAATTTTGTAAGAAAATTTGTTTCATAAATATTTTTTTAATTTAGGTTTATTTTAATCATTTATTACTGTTCTTGCTTAAGCAAAAATGCGTTATTAAACAATAAAAAATTTCATTTCCCAAACTTTTCTTTGAATTTCCAAAAAACTGTATTTATTTTTATAACATCACTTGAAAAATACAAATAAATATGACTTCATAATACCCAGTTTAATAGAACATTAAAGAAATGTGAATCAACTATAGGAAGAAAACAAAATTTATTAATAAACTAATATAAAAAATTCTATATATATATATATATATATTCTTTTTAATTAGTTTAACATTTAAATTTATTTTTAAATAAATACATCAATTAGTTCTAAATCAGTTGCATACATTAATTAATCATTAAGATATTAAGTATTAAAAATGATTTTATATATATTATAGTTTATTAACATTAATTAGAATTTCACAGTGACTTTAAAAAAATTTAGTTTGAAAGTAGATTCTTAAATATTTATAAATACTTAAGAAATTCTAATTAAAAAATTTTGAAAATAAAATGCAAATACTTAGAGTTTAAGTTTTTCTAAAATCTGAAGTCAGAATAAAAATTTCTTTAGTCAACAATAATCGTAGCATGTAATAATTCCTATTTTTTTCATTATTTGAAGTTGGCTTTAAAATTATTTTTTGCCATGGATTTTATAATTAAATACAAATTTTATGGTCAATATTTTAACCCTTTTATATAGTTTTTACACTTTAATCGAAGCTGTATACGGAGCGGGAAAACAAAATTTATTTGCCCTGTTATTTAATGCCTTTCTTTACGACATCTTATAAATCTAGTTCTCTATTTCTCTCTAAAGTGGCAATTTTACGATCAATAAATCTGTGTAATGCTTTAAATGTCTCAACATACAAGAAAAAACCTTTAGTTCTTGACACTGATTTTTCTGAAATCGCAAAACTTTTAGTTTATCACTTTGATAAAAGCGGTTTTATTAGCCTCAACAATTTGTGAACTAGAATTAACATAAAAAATTTAATTAAATTAACATGCTTCCGAATTCCTTATTTAATTTGCAATTAGTCGTTATAAAATGTGTACATAACCTAATATTTTGTGTTACAAGAATCTACTAAAAAATATTAGTATCCTATTTCCAAACAAACTCTTCAACCATTGTGGTTTTTCAGGCTTTAATAACATAAAATAATTTCATAAAAAGAAAACATTATAGCAAATTGTTTTAATAAAGTGTTTTAAAACTTATTGTAATTTGTAAATAATTTGACAAATACTGAAATAATAATTTGCCTATTTTCCTACAGACTACCAATTAACTTTAGAAAAGTAATAACGTAGCAATATGTTGTTTTGAAACTATCTGAAGGCATATTTTTGGTATTTTACTGGATGGAAATGACAAGAAAATATTTTTTCATATAAAAATCTATTTTCAAGTTTTAATAGTTGCTGGCAATTACTATCTAAATAAATTTTTGCATTCAAATTTATCCAAGAAAATTGTATTTCCATTTCAAGAAATTCAGTATTCTAAATAAAGTGCACACAGTTTTTATATTTAAATGAAATATATAAAATCAACTTTCTCTGTTATTATATAACCTCTTTTTCATATTTGATTACATTTTCAATAGATTTGTTTACTTTTATTTCCTTCGAAAAGAAAAGTAATTGAATTTTCTAGAAAGTTATTTTTAATCTAAATCATTTACGAAATATTTGGTTAGATAAAAGAAATTCACTTATGAATCAGAAATGTGGATTTTTCTCAAAGATTTTTTGTGATTTTTCAGGGATTTTTTAAGTTAAAACGCTGAATAAATAATCAAAAAATGAATTTCTATTCGTTTTAACCAATATAATTGAAAATTTTAAGAGTAGTGAATGTAAGTTTTATAAAATAACAATGAAATCTTTTTAGAAGAATCATAATAATTGATAAATTCAATGGAAATTTATTAATTTCCTTTTTTTAATTTATTCACATTTTTTTAAGAAATGACAGATAAGTTTTATAACTATTCTTTATTATTTTATCATAAGCCATTTCACTAATATATGATTTATTTACAACCTTGTAAATTTATTTTCATTTGTTAACTTTGTTTTATAAAATAATTTTATTTTCACATATCTATTTGATATAATTTTGTACAAAATATTAAATTTACAGTCATCAGTTAAAATAAAATTTGAACTACTATTTATTAATTTTTTTTATTTTGTATTCTCCTTTTAAATTACCTTCTATAATTTCTGATAATAATCAAATCACAATAGCATACAATATAACGTAAAAAAATTAAAAAATTTTCTTGTTAACTATAAATAAAGTGTTGAACAATTTTATTTGAAATTTTTCCACTCAGATAAATATCCGAATATTAGTTGTTATCCGAAAATATAATTCGGTTTATATATATATATATATATATATATATATATATATATATATATATATATATATATATATATATATATATATATATATATATATATATATATATATATATATATATATATATATAGTTATATAGTTATATTTTTATCTTAAGAGAATTACATTTATTTTAAAATTACAGACCTAATTAAAATTCCTGAAAGAAGTTCCTTAAAAGTTAATTTCTTCAATAAATCTACAATGATATCAATGAAAATAAATTCATTAATAATCTCAAAATAGTATGAATTTCATGAAAAGCTATACTAATGAAATATGAAAAGTATACTATTTAAAAAACATTTCATTCACATCTTACAAAAGAAAGATATATGTTAATACATTAAAATTTCATAGCAATAAATTTCTTCATGAAAATTTTAAATTCCTAATTGTTTTAATTAAATGCTTAATACGCATATAATTGATAAATGATATATTGCACTACTTAAACTTAATATTTTTTCTTCGCAAATATTCATTTTCATGAATTTCAGAAAAAATTTATTATTAGGATAAAACTATTAGGATAAAAATCAAAAAAGCGTTTCTTGAGCAAAATATCCCTGATATAAATTAATTACATAGCCGAAAATCACTATTTACTACTAATACACAACGGCGCCATCCAATGTTGTGGTCAAAATCGAAAAGTTCAAGGACAAAATTTTCTTATTTAAAAAAAATTCCTCTGGATTTGTTCGTGACAAGACAATAGAGAGTTAGGAAAATTCTTCCGATAATGATGCTGCTGAAACAGCGCTTTATCTTTAACTTAATATTCTTCTTCAAATGAATTCCAGTTAAAGGGAACTCAAGTTTTTTTTGTTTTATTATTTTAATTTTTGAATTTTTAATCGTTATATTTAATACAAAATTAAAGAAACGTTTTGCAGTCAAAAGTTCAAATTTAAATGTTCAAAATTTCTATGTTCCTTGTTATACTACACATATTATAAATCTCTTTCAAACATTTACATCTAACTTATTTTTCTATTAAATATCTCATAGAATTATTACTAAATTATTGATAAAACATATTTCGACAGATTTTTTTTTATCAATTTACAATCCGTAAAATATAAATGGAATCATTTTGACATAAATATATTTGTGATGTCTCAAAAATGATGTGTTCTCTTTATTTAAAATTAAAATATGTTTTAAAGCATTATCATTTTATCAAATAAACAATTTCTCAAATTCTCTTAAAAATATTCGCCGGTTTATAGTCCTAATTCTGATGGAAAATTAGAATACTTAAGACTGGTTTTTTCCAACAGTCATCTAACTGTTATTTAATGGAACTTTGGCGAGTTATGTTATTAAAATCTAAAGAGAAGTATACTAGTTCAAATATTAACCATCTCAGAAACAATACTTTTTTTATTGAATTACAGGATATGACTCAGAGTATTTTTCAGAGAATATTCAAGTATAACTAAAGTATTAAGTGGAAGAAGATTTTATGATTTGTTTTTTTTTTTATCAAGCAACTATTCTTAGCATATTAAATATAATTAAATTATAATAAAAAACAACAAAATAAAATATAATAACTTGACTCGAAATTTTATTTTAACGCGTGTAATAGACTACGTTTACGAACTTCTCACATTTTCTAATATTCCTCTCTAAGCTTCACGTATAGGTGAGTTCAGATGCCTAAATGTCCGATGTTGTGGTGTAACTGGCACACATAAAATGGCATTTTTGATGAATAATCGATAGGGGCACATGCCCTACTGATCGGCTGGTAAACAAGTCACGTTTATTATTAAAGTTTAGTCAAGAAAAAAACACGATATTTATAGTTAAGTAATCTGTTGCATGTAATTTTTTACTTCTTTCTTTGTCTTCTATCTGTATTTATTCCTGTAAGACAAATGGCATACGTCCATTGCTGCAGTGGAGTGTCAACGATTGTTTAGGTCTTCGCGTAAATACTTCTGACATTAAAATAATCTCCAATGTCATGAAGTAAGACTGTGAAAATACCGAAATCCACAACAAATCAAAAATCACTAAATCAGTCAAACATAAACTTTCTTCCAACATCTCGATTTTTCTTCACCTTCGGGTTACGTCATCTGTATGCCTTTACAAGATCGTTTATTAGACATATCATATTCAAAAAACAAATCCACATTAAGTCTTTATTTTGTTCTCATTAGTGGATTAGCTTTCACAGAAAGTTTGAGACTGCTCGATCATCATTTTTATACTCTTCTAGGGAGGATATGGAATTCCAGCATCTTCGAAAGTTCCATCTCTTCCAAGTATTTTCATCAGGAGTGCAATTAGCCTCCGAGTCAAGCACTGAGTTTATATATTTTCTTTTTTTGTTTGGCCCTGCTTTTAATGTTTCAAAACTCTGCATTGAATATATCTATACACTACTGGCCATTAAAATTGCTGCACCAGGAAAGCGGCAGACCACACACGTGAAATTTGCATGACAGGTAGAACTTGCTGCAATATGCAAATGATTAGATTATCAGCGCATTCATACAAAGCAGGCGACAGTAGCGACATCTACAATGTGTATAAAACCAGAGATTTGACAGCAGTTTCTTTATACTCAGTTTCCGTTTCAACGTTGTTTTCGGCAAAGAAAGTTATTGTAATGCCTCGTGTAAGAAGAAGAAATGCCTATCAGCACGCGTCTGACTTTGATCGAGGAAGGATTATAGCCTACCGGAATTACGGTTTATCGTACCGCAATATTGCTGCTCGCGTTGGTCGAGAACCCATGACTGTTAGCAGAATATGGAATCGATGGGTTCAGGACAATCATACGGAACGTCATGCAGGATCTCAGCGACCATCCATCTCTAACAGCAGAGAAGACAGACATCTTATCCGCATGGTCACAAGGGATCGTACAGCCACGTCACGAACCCTGTGTCGAGAAATGGAGTCATTTGCAAAGCAACAAGTTTCTGCTCGAACAGTTCGACGATGTTTGCAGCAGCATGGATTGTCTGCACGGTGACCATGGCTTCGGCTACCATTGACGCTGCGTCACAGACAGGAGCGCCTTCAATGGTGTGATCAGTGACGAACCTGGACGCGGGAATGGCATCACGTCATCTTTACAGATGAATCTCGGTTCTGTATACAGGACCATGATGGCCGCATTCGTGTTTAGAGGCATCGTGGAGAACGCGCATTGCCAGCTTGCATTGGACATCACCTTACTGGCCCATCTGCTGGAGGGATGGTATGGGGTGCCATTGGATACACGTCTCCATCACCTCTTGTTCGCATTACCGGCACTTTGAACAGCAACCATTACATTTCCAATGTGTTAAAGCCGTGGCTCTGCCCTATCCTCGAGGCCTCCCTATTGCTTTGTTTCAACAGGATTATGCACGACCGCATGTTGCCCGTACTGTTCTGAACCTCCTTGATACAGAACAGGTTCGACTGTTACCCTGGCTAGCACGTTCTCCTTATCTATCACCAATTGAGAACGTGTGGTCAATGGCGATTGGCACGCCATCACTCACCATCCACTACTGTCGATGAACTGTGGCATAGTGTTGAAGCTGCATGGACTGAGATCCCCGTACATGCCATACAATCTCTGTTTGACTCCATACCTAGGCGGATAAATGCTGAGATCTCCGTACATGCCATACAATCTCTGTTTGACTCCATACCTAGGCGGATAAATGCTGTTATTGCAGCCAGAGGTGGCTGTTCTGGGTACTGATTTCTCAAGATCTATACATTCTAATTTTCTGTAAATCTAATCACTTGTTCTTGCCACTATAATGTATGTGTCCAATAAATATCGTTCTGTTATTTGCATTCCTTCTTGGTGTAGCAATTTTAATGGCCAGTATTCAACTTTGTTAATAGATTAATATGCTAAATTTTCAGCATTATCCTTAATCTTTGCACAGTAATATATAATAATTCCTTCGATTTTTATAAAGTTTATAAATTAATGTATAAAATATTGATTATAAATTTATTTTCATTATGTCGATTCCTTTACCCTAAAAACAGGGCCTTGCTTCAATTAAATGCTAAATATTTTATATGTATCAACGAAATCAACTTTTTTGTGTGTTACGATAATCGAAAACCTTTTGTTTTGATTGTTTAAGGCAATCATAATTTCATATATATTAATTACTCTTCAATTTTTAGCTTTATTAATTCTTATGGGAATATAAAAATAGGAAACAAAAAAATAAGAAAAATTAAACTCACTAATGTGAAATTTTAATATTTCAGTTAAGTTTGTTTCCTGCAAGGATTTAGAAAGGGAAATTTTTGAATATTGGTTGTAATCATCACAATATAATGGAAGTTATTTCAATTAAAATATTATAGGGATAACTAATATATATAATTAACCCCCATAATGGTCATTTAAATCAATTTTTTTAATTAATGTAAGTATTTACATCGATAATTTGCGATATTTTCATATATTGTTTCCAGAACTATATCCAAGATCTGAAATCGTAAAACTTTATCTCAATTATTAGTTTAATAATTTCTTAACACACTAATATAAGCAATTTATTCAAAATTACAATATAAAATTCAGAATATATCTTAAAATATTTATTTCGTAGATATACAAAATAAAGCATGTGAATTTTTTCATATATTAGAAACTACTGTTTACCCAATAATAAGTCTAGAAAAGAAACACCTTCTTAATTTGCTTGAACATCAAAGTTACGCCGCAGCAAACAATAAATTAATTGGCTACCAATGTTTTTCGGTGTCTTCAGTGACAAAAGATAAAAGTCGGAAATAGTCTCATCACATACTCTTTGGGATGTGATATAAAAAAAACCTTCAAAAACTAAAAAATAGTATAATTATATTATACATTATAGTATTATACAAATTATACTAGACAGTGTAATTTGTAAAAACACTATTTAATCATTTATAATACCTGTGATAGAAAAAAAAATTAAAAACTGAATGTAATCTTCACCAAAAACTATTCAAATGTATATTCAGAATAAAAATTTAAAAAGAAATATTTTATTTGATTTTAAAATAATATGAGAATAATAAAATGCTAACTTTTTTAATTATCAAGTGATATTTTTGTATACAATATCATATAATAATATTGTCTACATATATGCTTACATACACATTAATGTATACGAACATTTGAATATACATAAATTGTTCTAAATCATAATGGAATTAATTATTTTATAGTTAGAAAATTTACAATATTGCATCATAAATATCATTTACAGAACCCATACTTTACAAAGAAGAATATTAAAAATCAATAAAATGCTTTCTATTAATATCAACACATTCTAAAATATTTATCATTACCTATTTTAATATTAAAATTACTAAATTTTTAAAAAAATAATTTAAAATGCATTGATGTTAAAAAGTAAAAAAGTGATGAAATGTTGAAAAATTCTGTTATATTTACGCAAGTAATAAAGGAAATATTTAGAAAAACTTAACTAATTCTCATAACAATTAAATTTTTTACTTCAAAATCTAATATTGCATATCAAATAGTTGTTTTTTATGGTAAGGACGTCCAAATATGGTCACTTTCTGAGAAAAGTATTTCCTTAAATAAATTGTTGAAATAAAACTTGGAAAATTCGGCAATGAAAAGTGTGACCCACCTATAAAGGGTATAGAACCCAGTTAAGCGATTTGAATATTCCAAATTCTTCTTACTGTTTTACTATAAAAATCAGGTGGTTTAGCATAAAATATTCCCATCATAAAATAGATAAGAGCCTGTTTGAAAAAGTATTTAAATGTACAAATAGTTTTGTGAGATATAGAGTTTTATAATGCGTATGTATCTAAATTTATATGATATTTTACAAATAATGAGTAATTAAATTACTTATATACCTCATAAAGTATTTTTCACTTAAAATTTAATACGAGTTTAGATATCAGTATTATTACTATTTAAAATCAGGATACTGTAAAGAAAAAGCTCTCTCATTAAAGAAGTTCTTTTAGATCTGAAAATATAAGGGAATTTCCTTTAAAGCAAAACTACACAATCCATACTCTCCCACACAATGCTCGTCCTTGAACTTTTCTCCAAATTCCAGAAAATTTAATCTTATAGCGTTCTAAATTTCTCCGAAATACTCTTAAATGGACTTAGGGAGATAAATTATTTAAGCACTTTCCTAAACAGAAGCAGTTACGATGATATTTCATTTAATGAGAGCTCTTTAGCTACAACGTTTCAAACCACATTAAATCTCATTCTTGTGAAAAGGTTTTAAGGAGAATGTTTATTAAAATAATATCAACTTTTCTAACCAAGAATATTAAGTGAGTGTGAAATAAAGTTTCTTAAAATTTAATAAAAATAAATTAAAATCATAAAGGTTAATATTATCATAGGGAAAAGAAAATTAAATATTAGTTTAAAAGATTGAGATAGTTGAGAGAAAAAAAATTTTTTTGCCATACAAAATAAATTATTCAAAAAATATTAAGTTACTTTCATTCCTTGAAAAGTTTGAATAAGAATAACTTAAACGTTTAGTTTATTTTAGATAACAATGGCGTATCAAATAACAATAGATATAATATCCATTTAGTCAATGTTATTTTGGCAACTTTAACCATCCATTTAATTTTTTACCATTAATTAGTTCGAATAACATTAAATGTAATTCGATATCATAGTTAAATTATATGAGCGAATTTGATAAAGTTTTTAAGAAAATTAACAAAGGTTACAAGACTTTAATTTTTGTTAGCTGAATATTTACATATATAATAACAAATATTTTCGTTAAATTTTTTTTTACAAAATTGAATAAGTTTAAAATTACGAATGCCATTGTTTTGTTAAGCATTTAGAAATGAACCGATAATTTTGAAATTTGACTACTATAATTGTCTACCCAATGTTTGCAGAAAATATTTGTGTAAGGTGAAAATATTTTATCATAAATCTGTAACCTAAAATATAATTATATTAATTAATTCTTATGATTTCATAATGAATCTGATCTCATCATAATCTCATATTCAATAAGTTATTCTGTTTTTACTGAGACAATAGTGAATTAAAATGATTAGAAAAATCGTGATGTATATACTATTTATATAAAATATCGAAATTTCTTAGTTGAAACTTTAGTGGCCAAATCGTGCCTTCTGAATATCAGTGTAAATTTCTTAATTTATGAGTAACTCGTACTTTGGAATTAACTCTGTATAGTTGAATCATAAAAATGGTATGTCTTTTCTCGACTTTTACATTTTATTTAACATCTTCATGAAGAAAATATAATAAAAATATCTTGAAGCATTCTACGCAGTTTCAAAACTACACAAATATTCATCCTTGATAGTGAATCATTCATAAAAATAAAATTTGAAATTTGATAAGCATTATATATCATTAAAATATTAACGTGAATTACAATTTCTCAGGTTAAGCTTTTTATGTAACCCATTCCTTTATTTTAAGTAATAAATGTTCTGCATTTAAGAGATCATAGTTGCAATCTTAATCAACCCATGACCCATCATTTTCATAGCATTCAATAGTTTTGGTTTGGTATTAAACGTCAGAATCGAATGATACCAGCTCGGATTATAATCACACTTTACATTTTTTATCTAAAGCTTTTTTTGCAGTTATTTACTCCAATTCAAAGTATGTGTGATGTTTTTAGAGTATATACTGCTTTCAAAAAATAAGTTACCTTTTAAGATGATAATAACGTCACCTGAATAAGCCTTGAAATGAAAAAATTTATTTTTTACTTCTTAGAGTGTTTAACAAGACAATCGTAGATTGTTGTATTAACCTAGTGAAACGTGAAAAAACGCATCATAGCGTGTTAATTCTTAAATATATTAATACAAAATGTTTTCCAGTCAATATTCAATTCCCTCTTGTTTTTTTAAATGTAATGTTTAAATTAATAATCAAAATTGCTTTTAAACTCTTTTTTAATCTTTATAATTAGCCAGATCTTAAGAGCATAATCAGGATTTTAGCTATGATTTATGTCTATTAGTATTTCGGTTCTCAATTCCGTGAATTTTTATTAAAGTCTTCTTCCAATTACTTTCTTCATTACAACTTTAATTAACATTTTTTCACAATAAATTACTAATTCAAAGTCAACAATTGCTTGATTTTTTTTCTTTACAAGCAAGTTGTGATTATTTTAATACATTTAGATGCATTTCTTATAAACATTTTGAGATAAAGGGAATACAGACAAATATTACAAACCTCTAAATATGATCTCCTCATGGTCTAAAGGTAAAACTATTTTCATATTAAAAAAGCTTTGGTTCAATTTCCGAAATATTTGAACAAAAAGAGATATTACTCTCCGTAATAAAACAAGATATTATTTTATTATAGAGAGAAATAAAAGATTATTATAGAAATATTACTCTCTATGATACTAATAATAAAATAAAGAAATCTATGTATATTTAAACTAGAATGTTTATCCTATTTAAGTTTAAAATATTTTTAATATTTGTTTCTAAAACAATTTCCTTTTTCCTACTTGTTTGATTAATTAATATTTCAAGTTGAAAAAGTAGATCTTTTTCATAAGCGCACAGTTGATAAATAATGAGTGGATGTTCAACTTTAATTTTCTCTCAGCACTGAAAACACTCGCCATGTTCATTTGCTCTGAAAATGCCTATTTCATTTGGATTTTGAAACAAGGAAAATTATTCAATTCAAAAAGCAAATGTGATGCATAAAGAATTATGCGACAAAAATCTTTAAATGTTCTTTTGAGTTTAAATTTTTATGCATTCACAAAAAATATACATAAGACATTTGATTTCTTTATGATAAAAATAACTCTTAACATTAATGCTTTAGAAATATATTAATTTTTGGAGTATACTATACATGTTTAAACAAATTATTTGTGTATCATAATGAAAATGTTTGAAAAAAAATTATATAAATGATGATAATTTCGCATAGGTCAAATGATTTAAATTTTTTTACTCTATTATTTTCACAACTATACTTTTAAAATATCCTTGGAGTCCGATCATGTAATTTCACTTTTATTATTTGTTATTTTGTCAAACTGCTTGTATCTTCACCTACAAAACTCTGAGCATGAAACAAGATGAAACACTTTTTATATTGATAATCTCTTTAATTAATAAGATAATTGAGAAGTTGCACATATATATATATATATATATATATATATATATATATATATATATATATATATATATATATATATATATATATATATATTTCTGAATGAATTAGAGTAAATAATATTTTTAGAATTTCAGTAAAAACTGAAAATATTCGGAAAAATATTATGATGTAATCAAAGAAAGTTTATATGAATGTAATCAATAAGAATGCATTTACGTTAAAAATTAATCTGAAGCAAATGCTTATAATTTCTTCTTTTAGCGCAATTTACGATATGGTGTCATCATGAATAAGATTTTCATAAGCTTTTTAATTAATGCCAGCATCTCCAAAATTTCTTAAAAATTTCAACAATTGTTTCTCATGAAACAGGAGGGATATTAAAAAATTTTTCCTGAAACTAGGATGTATGATAATCAAAAACATTTTTTATGATGTCATTTGATTGTTTTTAACAAGGAAATACAAATCGCATACATGGGGTACGATATTCTTGAAAAAAAATGTTGGCATTTGAAAATTGTATTCATGCTCTCTTAAATTTAACGTATGCTGTAACACTTGATGTCTTCTTAATTTTATTTTCAACCATGTAAATTTACAAATAATTTTTCGTGCAGTATACCTAATGAAGAGCTAAAAGAAAAAATTACTCTAACTTAATTGTAATTTTTGTAGCAATAGCAATTTTTCAATGACTTAGAATGGGTTTCTTGCTTGAGAACACTATTGCTGCATGAAGATCTGAATTATATCACATCTTCAAAAAGCTGATATCTACCCTAATGTCCATAAATTGAAGATAATTCAAAATCACACAGAAATTGAATTCTGAAATAAAAATTTAACATGTAGAATTATCACAAACATCTTGAAGAATAATATGCAAATTATAAGAAACCAGCATATGGCGCACGTACCACACATGACGTACACCAAACGTCACAATGACGAGAGTGTAAGAAAGGTATATATAAGGAATGGTTGTCAAAGAAGTAAAATTGTTCACAAGCGCTTTAAAATCCTTTCACTGCAATAACCGCATAGTTATTGGACAAAGGAAGCATTCGAATGATGTATTTTACGTGGTAAAATTATCGATCGTCTGAAATGTGGACGTACCCATCCGAGGAACTTGGAATCACCCAGGCTTTGGCAACAATTCCAAGATGATGGTAATGTGAGTAGATGTTATAGCACGGGTCGTCCCCGAGTTACAACGCCGAATGAGGACCGTTATTTGGCAGTTACTGTCAAAATAAAAAGACGAAGCGCAGCATCAAACCTGTCTCGTCAGCTCTCTTCAGCTACAGGTAAGACAGTTTCAAGGCAGACCGTGTACAGGCGCTTAGAGCGCATTGGTCTACAATCATTCTGGAACAACATGTACGTTTGTTTCGGAATGCCATGGGTGAAGAATTTCTGTTTATGGATGACAACGTTCGTCCGCACCATACAAACATTGTAGACGAATGCCTTCAATCAGAGGATATCACCCGTATGGACCTGGCCAGCATACTCACCGGACTTGAAACCAATAGAGCATGTGTGGGACATGCTTGGCCATCGAATTGCAGTCCGTCAATCCTCTTCCACATGTCTACCGGATCTTCGGAAAGCATTGCTTGATGTGTGAGTGGTATAGTATTCCCCAACATCAGATCGATAATTTGATACTCAGCATGCCTAAGCTTTGTACTGCCTGTATTGCATCGTCTGAGGGGCATACTATGCATTAAACATCATACCAACTATGCTATATTGTTTTTTGTTAAAATAGGGGTTTTTTAATGTGTTCCAGGGAGTAAAAATCGCAATTTTTATTAATGATGTCAAACATATAGCATCCTTTTTGCTCTTTACCTTTTGATTAATAAATAAACTTTACAAATAATTCACATTTGTTTTGCTTCTGTCTCTTTCTTTGACTGAACTTGCTGCTTGACTTTGACTGATTGATTTTTCATCATGTTCTTCAAAGATTGGATTGTGCGTAAAATACACACATATTAAGTAACTTAACATGGGAATAAAATTAAAAAAATGTGTTGAAAATGTTAAAATTAAGGCATAAATTCTAGAAAAACTAATTAGCATTTAGAAATAAAATTTGTATAATGTTCATTTTGTGTATTAGTTTTTTCACAATTATTTTAATTAACAATGTGTATATATTAGTAATAACAAATTTGTCATAAAATATAATGGATTATAAAAGATAATTTCGCACATTTAAAACTACATAAAAGATTTATAATAGTTTTGAGGGAAAATACTATCAATTTTTAAAATAATCTAAACAGATAGCATTTTGATAACCAAAGTTAATGATGGTATTTTTATTTGCTGATAAAACATTTTTGCCCGCACACGAATTAATGAAGTAATAAAAAAAACGGGAGTTTTCTCAGTTCTATCTGATCTTAACAAAGGGTTCAATATAAAAAGACTTTTTCATTTATCTTTCTTCTAAAAGAGTATATTTGTGAATTTTGAGAAAAAAACCACGAAAATCATTCAATATTTAAAATATTTTAAAAAATTTCAAAGAAGTTATAGTTTATGTTTTAAAATACTTTTGTAAGAGTGTTAGCTGTAATCACACCTTTTAACCTATTATTTCCAATTCTAAATTCAAGTTAAATGAATTATAATTAACATTATGACCAATTAAATCCCTTGAAATTGTAAAGGTTACGGTTACAGTTACGGAAAACAGGGCAACAAGTTTTTTAGTTTGTTTTTTAGCTCTTTATACAAACAAACTTATAGGATTATTTTGCAAGCTTTATTCTTACCGTTGCCACTGGTTATACGTCCAGTGGTAATTCAAAATGATTTTTATATGATAAATACATATATTTTATGAATGGTTACTTAACTGTTATTCTTTAATATCAAAGACTGTTTAGCATAAATACTCACCAATAAATAGCAATTAAATCTACTTCAAACACTTTCTCGAGCAATTTGCCAAAGCATAATTACTCGAATTTTTTCTCTCTGGCAACAATTTATTGATAGGTTTTCCCCAATATGTATCGAATGGATACCATAATTTAATTTTGTTTTCATTAGTATATTTATAAGAAACATTGAAAGTCTTAATGCCATGTAAAACTTTTCAAATTAGGAATCTGAATTTCATTAAATTGGAAGTGTAAAACTTGCTAAAAGAGGACAAATTAAAAGGAAGTTCTCTTCAACATTATCATTTATCTTATGTCATAACAGCAGACTGTAAAGAGAAAAGAATATGAACTGAATTTATTCCTTGATATCCACTACAATATTCAAATACAACTATCTATAACATTTTGACATTAAGGGTTAGAATTTGGACAAATTTAATATTTTATGAATCCAAATACCAACCGGAATCTAGAAAAGAATTTTAGTACCCAAGAGTATTTTCTATTGTATCTGAAGATAGCGCAAATAAAAGTAAAGCAACTATTTCAACTCTTTATTGAATTTATTAAAAAGTTATCTTTTAGTTTATTTAAAAGCTATAGATTTCTGTAACAAATATAATGAAAAATCAATATTTCATTTCTTTAATGAAACAGTTAAAATATTTCTTTGAAAGATATAAAAATTTTATATTCAAAATATTCAAGGCAGTTACAGAAATAAACATAAAAGCAAAAAAATACGAAAAGCGTGACACTGGGAAAGTTCTTAAAATGAACAATAACATGTAACAAAAGCTCAAAAGTAACTCAAGAATATTGCAAGGAAATTTTAATTACTTTGAAATGATTAAGAGAAAGGCACGGGTGCCGTATAATCCAGGATGCCAAATTCTGAGATTGGCGAATTTTTAGCGGATTTTTTTTATGTATCTGGCAGGCTCGTTTTTATCACGTCATACATATGGAGACCTATAGGAATTATGGAGAAAATTCTATTTTGGTAACCCTAGTATTTACGTCATCTTGGCAACATTTCTTCATCGATAAAAAAATTCAGAATTTTGAATCATGGATTATACAGCACCTGTACCAAAAGAATATTAAAAATTTCTTCAAGTAGTTGTTACATGTAAATGATGGAATACTTTTTTTTTAATATTGAAAGACAACTATTTCGTCCTAATGTCTCTCTGAACGATAATATAGCAACATATCTGTTTAATATAAATGTGACGGTTTTCCTATAAAACCTTGAAGAATGTTTTTTGTTTTTAAAAAATTGAATAAAACCGTCTCGGCAATAAAAGAAGACATTGGATTGATAGTAAAATTTTGATTATTTCTACAAATGATCATATTTAAATTTAAAATGTATGCTGCCTGCTTCAGGTCTAATGTTGCCTCAGATTCAAGCATACTCTACACTAAAGTATCATAACGCCTAGCAGTATCATGGATTAAAAGAAAAAATGTCACCTGTGTCCTCAGTATGACGAGGAGTCTCAGATTCTAGTTTGCAATATTTGAGCCATCACATTGCCATTCGCATTTCCTGAATTCAACTCCCTACCTTACTCCACCTAATCAGACCTGTGTGTTTTACCGAATGAGTATAAGATTAAATTCAGTGTATCTTTTTCTTTAGACCAAAACAGATCTGATGTCATACTCCAAACTGTATCGAAACTGATCAATTAGCAGCGTTTGATTATAATCATTCACCTGTAATTTAGATGTGCAGCATACTATTATCTACTATCCACAAGGTGGTTTGAGATTAAGTGAAGACATATCGTTAATCCATATGCATACAGATCACCTTAATGATTCCTATTTTTGAGTTTTCATATTTAAGAATTGCTTTTTCTGTTTCATAAGGAAAGTGACTTTCACATCTTATCCGTTTTGTTTCAGAAATTGCTAACAGAACCGTCCTCTTTTCTATGAGAACACATATATAGCCCTGGAAGACGTCTAACATTCCCTTTCGGTAACAATTCTACTGCCAAAAGAAATCAAGTTGTAAGAGAAAATTTATTCTTACCTTTTTCGTCCCGGGATTCGTTCAGGAACATTCCATCTATACACATGATCAAAGAAAAATTCTCTAATATCTATATTTATCTATTTATTATTAAAAAAAACATTATAGGAAGACAGATATTTTTACAAGAAATTATTCACAAGATTTAGTTTCGGTTCACACGCATTTGCATTCATTACAGATCAAGACAGTGGCACTCTGTTTTAAACTTTTTTGCGTGGGAGTATGGTATCTCAACCTGACGTCATCAATGCTCAAATGGCAAAGAGGGTTACATTATTTTTTGATGATCGCCAAGATTTCCAGCATTCCCAATTTCTTGGAATCTATATTCTACGATTATATAACATTACCTTACCTTCTAATAGCATCAGTTCATATATTTGCATTAGCACGGGTATATTATACTTTTGATTTTAGAAAATTATGTAGTTATGATATTTTCAAGTCATTTTTTTCACAAAACAGAAGTTGAAACTGAATTTTGGTATTGAATTAATGAATTGATAATCACTGAATTGTGTATCCCTTTTTTGATACTTGATATTACTAAAGTTGATTTGTATGTAGTTTCTTCTGCTTTCTGAAATGCCTTAAATTGTGAATGCTTCATCCACAATTTCGGTTATTTATTTGCTCAGTTCTACTAAAATTGTATGATACCTAAATATTTTAGCAATGTTATTTAATTTCATATACGTGAAATGGAAATATCTATGTATTTAAATATTTTGACTTCAATTTCTTAAAACACTTATAATATAATTGATAACACTTATAGTTTCTGAGATTAGAAGATAAAAGTTCACTGGAAAATAAGATGATGTTCTTAAAATAAGTTATAGCAGAGTGAGCATTTTTAATTAAATTATTTACTGACTTAATTTGCGAGATTTAAACAAAAATATATTGTTTACACAATCTAAAATTTTATTGATCCAATAAAACTGCGTGTATCCCTGTGATTTGGAAAAAACATTTTAATTTGAAAAACTTAGAATTTGGTTACAATTCAACAAATTCAAATTAAAGAAAAATCATGTGGAAATTAAGCATTTCAAAAATGGAGTATTTCTACAATTTCGGAAGAATTGGACTATTTGTGGGATCAATTTCTAATAAAGATCGTTTAAATAATTGTCCTTTAGACAAAATTATAGAAATTGAAGTGAAATATTAGAATAATTTTACAGAAAAGAAATATCGGCCTTCTGCGCACTCAATTTTTTATCTAGAACATACAAAAATCGTAATAGTTTATCCGTACAATATACAACAAATTTGAATCTATGATATACAGTGAGTGTAAAAAGTATTCGTACAGTACGACAATTGATTTAAAAAAGATTCATTCATAAAAATTATAACCATGAATTCCATTTTAATTAATAATAAATACATAATAGAACATATTTTCACTAGTTTCATGTGAAATTTACACAAAAATAATTTTATACATGAATAAATATTTACAAAACTGTAACAATCCAACATCTTGTGGTGTAAAAAGTATTCGTACACTAAAAGAAATGCAAATTTTTTTGTTATATTTTGTGATTGGCTTAGCCATTAATATGTAGTTAATTGATATTATCTTGTAAGTTACTTAAAAGGTTCTTCAGTGGAAATTTTAATGTAGTGAGAAACTAGAAATTCTGTAATGGGTCGTAAAAGTAAAGCGACAAATGTTTCCGAAAGAGAACTGATTTTAAAGCTGCGTAAAAATGTTAAATCGTACAACAAGTTTTCTGAGCTGGTTGGTAGACTCCGTTCAACTGTACAGTCAATCATAAAAAAGTTTGCTGACACTCTAACGGTTCAAAACAGTTCTCGTACAGGGTAACCATGTCTATTGACATCATCTGACAGACGTTTTCTGGTACGTTCATTAAAGAAGGATTCCAAAAAAGGCTCCTACATTAACATCAGAACAGAAGAACATGGGAACAGCAGTCTCCGTAAGTACTGTTCGAAATACATGCAGAAATGAAGGTTTCCATGGCCATGTTACGAGACGAAAATTTTTTGTTAGTGAGAAGAATCGGAAGCTGCGATTGTCTTTTGCCAATCAATACGTTATGAAAGTCCAGATTTCTGGAAAAAGGTTATCTTAACAGACGAAAGTAAATACAACATATTTGGATCGGACTGGAGAAGAATGGTATGGAGAAAGCGCAATACAGAAATGCATCCTAAGAATTTAGTGCCAACAGTGAAACATGGGAGTGGAAGTCTGCTTGTTTGGGGGTGTATGAGTGCTTCTGAGGTGGACAAATTAGTCTTTATTAAAAGCATTATGAATCATCAACTTTATGTTGCCATTTTAAACAATAATTTAGGACCTAGTGCAACAAAAATGGGCTTGAATGGTGATTACGTTTTCATGCAAGATAACGACCCCAAGCACACAGCCCGAAACACAAGGCTCTGGATACCATATAATACCCCAAAGTTATGAAACTTTCTCCTCAATCGCCGGACCTCAACCCCATCGAGAATTTATGGGACGTTCTTGATAAAAATATTAGATCCAGACATATTTCTAATAAAAATGATTTAGAATCAGCTCTTAATCAAGAATGGGACGCCCTACCTAGCTCAATAAACATCAAAATTGGTGGAATCGATGCCAAAGAATACTCAAGGCAGTTATTCGAGCTAAAGGATATCCTACAAGGTATTAGCTGTAATATTATGATTGTGTTGGCCAATATATGCCTGATGTACGAATACTTTTTACACCACAAGATGTTGGAGTGTTTCAATTTTGTAAATATTTATTCATGTATAAAACTATTTTTTGTAAATTACACATGAAACTATTGAAAATATGTTCTATTATATATTTTTAATTAATTAAAACGGAATTTATATTTATAATTTTTATGAACGGATCTCTTTTAAATCAATTGTCGTACTGTACGAATACTTTTTACACTCACTGTA